>CM076575.1:75769591-75976539 GCA_034641835.2 Pinus albicaulis
TCCGTGGGTTTGGGTAATCCTTTTTGACCTCTCATCTACTCTTTGCCTCGTCGCCATGACCTCTAATCCGTTGATGTCAAATACTGCCAAACTCACTGTCGTGCCGCCATATGTTCAAGAGAAGTTGACCTCTGCAAAGTATCAACCTTCCTCTGATTCTCATCTGATCCTGATTCACAAAGACATTATGTTTCTCTGTCTCGTGTCAATGATGTGGGAAACACTATGGCCCACCTTCGATCAAGATCACTTCCTGTCGACTTCAGCTCATTATCCAGGAAGCTGATCTAGAGACTCCCTTCTGGTACCTTGGAGCCTGCATGCCTCAATGGCAGGTTCTTTGCATTCGACGTGAGGTTTTCATCATTGGCCTCCGATCGAGTGATTCTGTGGGTGTTCGACGTCATCTCATTGTTCACATGCCGTATATTGTACCTGTAGTACCTTGAGGACCATTGGCATTAATGGTGGTACCTCTTGCGTCTGTTAACAGCTTTCATCATTGGCTGGTAATCAAGCGATGTTCTTGCATGTTTGACTTCAGCTCACATATTCGCATGCTTGAACTTGTACTTTGTTCGGGTCGAGATGGAGCACAAGACCCTAGATTCCACCTGTTATAATCCAGGCTGCGATTTTGTGGATTCTTATGATTAGTTACATGACTCACTGATTGGATGGCTGCGACCATACCTGAGTCTATTTACCGATCCTCACTGGATGGTTGCATCCATGCCTCGGATCTAGATTATTACATACTCTGTTATGGATGGCTGCGCCCATACCACGTATATATCATGTATTTGAGATATCATTTGTACTCCTCTACGCAGGTTTTCCGACGACAGTGTTTTCAGTTGGACACGTTCTCGTAAAGCATTTCACCCCTCTCTCTCTCTCGGGCCTCATGCTTTAGGGGGCATCTGTTACACAGCAATTTTTCACCGTCCCTGCAATTCCCCATCCCACACAATTGGAGGGCTCATTCCGTGACCTGTGAGCAGTGACATGACTTGAAACCACTTTCATGACATCCCTCTGAACATGAGCTTTCATTGCCCTGAAGACAACTCCTTGTGAAAAACCCTAAAAACACCCCTTTTTGCATTGGCGCGGGAAGCCAGTTCAGTACCTGCGCCAATGGGGGAAATCCTTCAAATAGGGCACGCCAATTGGCGCTCTGTCTCAGAGTCGCACTCGCGCCAGCCATTTTAAGGAGTGTTTTTTAAAAATAAATGGTGGAAGTTTCGTCCTAACCAATTCATAAACTGGTATCTAATTTGAGTTGGGAGGTTTGGCTCCGGATCTCCATGTAGAGGAAGTGGTTTTCCACCTCTCATGGAAGCTTCCTTGAGGATAGGGCCAATCCCATGATTATAGGGATCCCAACTCCCCTTCCTCCATCTATAAAATCTTGCTCATTCCCTTTGCAAGGCTAGTCTCCAAGTTCCCAAGAGCCATCAGAGCCTTATGCTGCAAGAGCCTTGATTCATTCCCTTAAGGCCAAATCCAAGCAAGGAGATTATTGTCGAGACATCCGAAGAGAGAGGCTTGTCCCATCCCCGACAGGCTTTTTCGAGACGTGTTCCGCTGGCGACCCTCCGAAGGAGAATTCAGCGTCAGGGCTATGGTTGTATTCTTCTTTGATTGATTAATGATAAGCGACTATTGGTTATGGTTCCACTCTTGTTATTGATTATGATGATGAGTTATGTCTTCTCTGACTGACATATAGTTGCATATACTGGATTTTACGCTTGCGTTTGTTTTGTTTCTTGCGTGTGCAGGTGTCCAATCACGGAGATCGTGAGGATTGTGATCTGCCGGAGCTAAGGAACAGGAGCGCTACTTTCTCTACAAGCGACAGCGTTGGATTCCAGGTAAGCCTTCATCACTAGTTGGTTTATTTGCAATTAGGAACCTACACTATAGCGTGAACGATTGTTGCTAGACCCAGTCTGGGCTAGTAGGGATCGCCTGCAATCGCACGGTTACCTCCACAACATGTTAGTTGTCGCATTTGTAGTTCACCATAAGATATTCTTTCCTCACAATGGAAAGATCGTCACCATCGATACGGTGGTGTTACACGGTAATTTGTCACTTGTCCACCGCAATTCCCCATCATAGCACAATTGGAGGGCTCATTAAGTGACTGTGGCTTGATGACATGACTTGAAAACACTTTCATGGCATTCCCCTGAACATGTACTTTCATTGCCCTGAAGACACCTCCTTGTGAAATACCCTAAAAATGGCCTTTTCATCATTGGCGCGACTAGCCAGTGTTATACCCGTGCCAATGGGGGAAATCCTTCAAATAGGGTGCGCTAATTGGCGCTCTGTCTCAGATTCGCACTCGCGCCAGCCATTTTAAGGAGTGTTTTTTTAAAATAAATGGCGGAAGTTTCGTCTTAACCAATTCATAAACTGGTATCTAATTTGAGTTGGGTGGTTTGGCTCTAGATCTCCATGTAGAGGAAGTGGTTTGCCACCTCTCATGGAAGCTTCCTTGAGGATAGGGCCAATCCCATGATTATAGGGATCCCAACTCCCCTTCCTCCATCTATAAAAGCTTGCTCATTCCCTTTGCAAGCTAGTCTCCAAGTTCCCAAGAGCCATCAGAGCCTTATGCTGCAAGAGCCTTGATTCATTCCCTTAAGGCCAAATCCAAGCAAGGAGATTATCGTCGAGACATCCGAAGAGAGAGGTTTGTCCCATCCCCGACAGGCTTTTTCGAGACGTGTTCCGCTGGCGACCCTCCGAAGGAGAATTCAGCGTCAGAGCTATGGTTGTATTCTTCTTTGATTGATTAATGATAAGCGACTATTGGTTATGGTTCCACTCTTGTTATTGATTATGATGTTGAGTTATGTCTTCTCTGACTGACATATAGTTGCATATACTGGATTTTACGCTTGTGTTTGTTTTGTTCCTGGCGTGTGCAGGTGTCCGATCACGGAGATCGTGAGGATTGTGATCTGCCGGAGCTAAGGAACGGGAGCGCTACTTTCTCTACAAGCAACAGCGTTGGATTCCAGGTAAGCCTTCATCGCTAGTTGTTTTATTTGCAATTAGGAACCTGCACTATAGTGTGAACGATTGTTGCTAGACCCGGTCTGGGCTAGTAGGGATCGCCTCTGTCCGCAGAGGGGATTTACCTCCACAACAAATTGGCGACTCCACTGGGGATCGTCTAGCTTGTTGTTGTTTGTTTTATAAACTGTAGACGGAGCCTGAAGTTAGCCAGATAGCCTTCGAAACGCTATTGCTCTGCATTAGCGAAGTAGATCAAAGCTGCTTCAGTCAATTTCCGGTTTAGTTTATGAACTGAACACTTGGAGTATTGTCTTGTCTTTTTGGTTGTTTCTCGATTATGCTTGCTTGATCGGCTCTTTTGGCTGGCTCTTTTGTGATTTTGGCTTTTGGTCAGCTTGATCATCACTGGTCTGCTTGTTGGATTGTCTATTTTTATTTTTTCCTTAGCAAACTCGACTGGCGCGCTTTACAGCCTGACAGTCGCGCCCATTGGCGCAGGTTGCTTGTGTATTACCCGCGCCAATTCCTTTCTGGCGCTAGTTTCAGCCTCACAGTCGCGCCAATCCTATGAGGTACTAGGGTTTGCCCTGTTTTGACCTTCCTGGGCTTGATCAGTGTGTTTGGTTTTGTTTTTTCAACTGCTTGAGTGTTTTGGAGCCTTGTTTGACTGGTTGTGACCTTCGTCCTTTGGTTGTTTGCCCGTTTCCATCGATTTCACATTCTAGCCCTAGGGCATCTAGGTGCTCCTGTGTGTCGAGCCTCCCTTGGGAGTTTTTGGTTTTTATCGGTTCAGTCGACCTTGTGATTGCTTCTTTACATTCGTTTGGTGGTTGTTTAGCATTTCATTGCGTTGGTTGAGTGATTGATTTCTTCTTCATTCGAATTTCGCTTTGTCTCGCTTTGGGCCTAGATTACATGGTCCATTTGAGTCTTTGGGATTCTTTTGGTTTTGAGGGACTGTTTTGTCAATTTGAGATCTGATTGCGTGTTTGTCATTGAGTGAATTTGCTTATCTTTGCTCTTTTACTATCGCATCTCAAATTGCTCTTCCTTAGTTTTCATTTTGTTTAGTGCATGTTGTTATTAAACATTGAAAATATAAAAAATCTCTTTTGCTTTTGATTAGTTAGTGCAAATTAAAATCTTTTTGGTGTTATTAGTGATTAGTGACTTTGAGAGAAAAGTTTTTGGTTTACATTAGCTGCATTAGAGACTTTGTTGGTTGTTTTCTGATCATTTTGTTTGTGTGAAAAGCTCTCAACTCTCTCATAATTAGCTTTCATCGAATGAAATGATATATTGTGGCATATAGTGTGCATTTAGGAGATTTTGTGACATCACACTCGCTAGGGCCTGAAAACTGAAACGTAATTGAAGATAAACATTAAAATTTACTCAATTTACACTAAGGTAGCATTGAAACATTAACGCAACATTTAGTGATCTAGGCTAGAGACGTGTTCCAGCGTCTTTAAACCTAGTAGCTATCGTTCGCCTCTTGGCTTTAGACAGCACTAGTACAGACTTGTGCTCCCCGTACTGTCGAGCATATAAAGGGAGACCCCACTAGGTTTCTATCCTTTATCCATAGGAAGCCGAGTCTACCGCCCTATATCTGTGATACACCGGACACA
Source organism: Pinus albicaulis (assembly GCA_034641835.2). Classification (NCBI taxonomy): domain Eukaryota; kingdom Viridiplantae; phylum Streptophyta; class Pinopsida; order Pinales; family Pinaceae; genus Pinus; species Pinus albicaulis. The sequence continues at coordinate 75,774,265 of CM076575.1, forward strand.
GCATTCGGGGAGATTTCCTCCACATACGTTAAGTCCTTGGTTGATTTCTCTTTCATTTTCGAAACCAAGGTGTATATTGCAGTTCACGGTTATTTGGTACACCCTTTGCCTAGTATTCATGAGTAGTCATTTGATCTTTTCTGACTCTTTAAATTTGAAAGGATCACCAAGCACTTGTCCTTTCACGCTTGCTTCAAAACTGAAAGAGATAGAGTCACCTTTCATCCGTTTCTCAACTCTTAAAACATGAAACAGTGAAGTTTCTAAGTTTCAATGTCGTAAATAAATCACCCAAGATCACACGCCCTGTTAGTTTTTGCTTGTTGGTCGTTTGATTGTGTGCCTTGGTTCTTTTTCAGCCCGTGTGTGGTTTTGAGTTTTGATGGCAACTTTTCCGGAGTTCACCAACCAAGGAATCCCCTCCGATGGGAATCCTGGTCATTTTCCTCCTTTTGGGAATGTTGGTGCTCCTTACATGGCAACGTTGTCCCTTCTTGGGTTAACTGTTGGGTTGCCTATTTGGTTGTTCTCAACCTCTGTGGTCCGAAATGTCTCAGCTACTGTTCAATCAGTTCCTCCACCTGAGCAACATCATGTTGATTCCAAGGTGGACCTCTCCCCTTCTTTGCCTAATTCTACGTCCTCCTCTTCTACTTCGCCTGGTGAAAGTCTCGATTTGAGTAACCAGGTGGCTAAGAAGAAGAAGAAGAAGTATAATAAAAGAGAGGCTAAAGTTGCCGCTACTGTTTCTGACACACCTCCTCTCGATAAACCTTCCAACCCTCCATGAAAAGTCAAATTCCCTTGCATGTTGTGCACAGGAGACCATCTTCTTCGAGACTACCCTGGCATTCCCAAGCTGCTTAAAGAATGGTCCAGCGGTCGTCCATCATTGCCTTTGGCTTCCGGGAGTCAGGTTGGGGGCATATCTTCAACTGGTATTGGTAAAGTTCCTAAGAAGCAGGGTAAGATTACCAATCCCTGTAAGTTGTGTGAAGGGCACCATGCCATTCACCTTTGTCCATATATGGATAAAGCCAAGCAAGTTTTGGACAACTCGGCTGTTTCTATGCCGTGCCTTCCGGCTGGTTACAAACAGCTTTCCTTGAGTCCTCCACTAGCTGATCCTACGATAGGTCATGAGTCATCCTTGGTCGACCCCGCTCCCCCGAAAATTCCCATTCAGGAATCCGTTCCCGACCAACCATTGGTTGTGGGATCGGTTGAGCTGGCCCTTTCTGCGGTGCACCAGGTATTTTCCGTTGAGAGTGGATCTCACAGCCCCCATGTCCTCCTGGTTTCTTCAGATTCTTCAGACTTGGAGAAAGATTCTCCTGTCCCCGTACCTCAAGAAGAAGCTCCTTCACCTCCCGCGATGGAGGTCCCGAAGGATACCCCTCTCACCTTCAAGATGGAGGTCATGGAGGATGCTCCTTATTCTTTCGTAACATCTGGGGAAGACCTTCGCAATTCGATGGTAGCCCCTCTGAGTAGTTTAGTCGCTTCCTTTGATTGGAATCAATTTGCAGGATATCGCCTTCCGTCTTATGTACCTTTCGAGATAACAATACAGGCCTATGTTCTGGTTGTTCCCAACACCATTATAGACGAAGATGCCTCTATTAGTTTTTTATCCTCAACTACCTGGCAAGCTTTCGGTTCACCGCTTCTTGTGCCTGTTACATAGAATCTGTTGACATTCAACAAAAGGACTAGTCAACCGTTAGGGATCCTTCCACAGTTACCTATTACTTTGGGAGGTAAAATCGTCCATATGGACGTGATGGTTGTTCCAGACCCCTTGGATTTTAATCTTCTTTTGGGGCGCGATTAAACCTATGCCATGGGAGCGCTTGTTTCCTCCCTCTTTTGCGTGATGTGTTTTCCACATGAAGGATGGATCGTGACCATTGATCAGCTTTCATTCTTTGGTCCTGATGTGGCAGCTGGCCCGCCACCATCCCTTCCTGGTTTTTATCCACCCGTTGTATCTGCCCCACCGCAGGTCAACTATGTGGCTACCTACCCCATGCCTGTACTCAGTGATAATGCTGTCGTGCATAGTGTGCTGGGGGCATTGGGTCCCGACTTCCAAGATGTTTTCCTTCCATCAAGAGTGGAACTCTTGGAAGGCTTGACTTCTTGTTCATTATGATGAGGTTGGTCGGAGCATAGTTCGTTTTCATGCGTCAAGCTCCTTAAAAAATGAAACAAGGTCTATCGGAGCACAGTTCCTCTTTCTTGTGCCAAGCTCCTAAAACAATGAAACAATATGCTACGAGGACAATTATTTTAAGTGTGTCAACCTCGTTAAAATAATGAAACACGAGCCTGTTCAATTTGAGTTTTGATAGATTTAGTTCAAATCTCTTATGTTTTCAACCTTCACTCCATTTCCTATGGACTGAAGCTTGGGGGGCATGTACCTCGAATTGAGACACCATGCTGGGGGCATGCCCGTCTTCTTCAAGCATAGTTTGCATGTGTGTTTTCATGTGTGCTTTTAAGCTTGCATAAAAATAAAATGTGTGATTAGATACATTATGTGAACTTTTTCATTGGGTCGTTTGTTATGCAACCGATACATTAGATAACATTGTATTAGACATTTGCATAGCATATAAAAAACATCATCACATGTAAAAAGATCCATCCAGAAATAGGTATGTATATATATATATATGTGTGTGTGTGTGTGTGTCGAAATGTTTACATAGTGTGCATCACATAAAATCAAAAAATATACATGTTCGTCTTAATACATCCGGAGACGACATGTCTCTCAAAAAATATGCATGAAAGAAGCCCTTGGTGTCTAATCCGCATGGTTCTTGTGGTAACATGCTACCGCGCGCACTAAGCGTCTCAAAAGTCGGTGGAGGCGACTAGGCACTCCCATCGTATGTCTCTGATACGCCATCGGGACATCTGCCAGCCGGGCTTAGTCTGGAATCCCCCGGGCTATCCCCTCAAGGTTTTGGATTAACTCTCCCCCCTCGGCACCCTCCGCCTGAGGGTCAGCTGCGGGCTGAGTTCCCCGTGCAATGGGAGACATACCAGCAGGTCTCTCTGGGCCGACATCTGCATACACATAAAACTGGTGTCAGAACGGACATGTATTACCAAAAAATCATAAAACATAAAAATAAAAAAGAGAGGTCATACCCAACTCCTCGTCCCAGTCATCCTCCTCTGGAAGTGGGAGATCTGGGTCTCTAGTGAAATCGGTCTCGGCATAGGGCCAATCCTCGACCACGATCAATTGACGCCGTAACCATCCAAAAAACTCCGGCCTCCAGGACATCTGTTGGCCTCCTCCTGACCTGGGCATAAGTGCTGCCCAACGAGCCATCCTCGGCTCTCTTGGTACCGGCTCAGCAACTATGGCCCCTTGGCCCTGGAAGATAGGTAGTCGTTCCAGGATGAACGATATAAAAATGGAACCGTAGCCAAACTGCTTCAGTTTGACTTGCTTGCACCTTGTAAGTTGCCTTTTGATATTTGTTGTCACTGCAGTAGCCCAATCAAACAGTGTTGGACTCATACACTCAGCGGCTAGCAGGAGTTGGGCCTTGGTTGCCTCGTGTGGAGCTTACGATCCCGCAGCTCGTGTGATGGTGTGTAGCACTACTCTCAGAGCTAGATCCTGGACAGTGTGGATGTCCACTTTCCCGCTTCCTGATCCAGTTCGTGCCCCTGGCACACCCTCGCCATTACCTGCTCCATCTTTTCCCCAGATAGTCTGCTGCCTGTCAGGATGGGCACCAGACCTCTATGCAACAGTCCGGTTATGAAATATACGTCGGAAACCTCCAGTTCCAGTACTTGGTCCCTAAGTTTAAAAACTTCTTCATTTTCATCCCATATACTGACCAAGTATTGTAGTAGCTCTGGATGAGCTCGTAAGCAGGGTGTGAGGCAGAATTTCTTAAGTCCACAGTTCTTAAGTGCAGTCATGCAGGCCTCATTCTCCATAGCCATTTCATCCTCCTCTCCATGTTCCCTTTCCTTCCATTCGATAACCATTTTTGCCTTTATATCTACATCAACACAATAAAAAATACATTATTAGATCTCTGGAACATTTGAAAATCCACATAGATAGCTCACATTTTCAAAATTTTGAGCGGAAAATTGCGTTGCGCCATTGGCGCGACCTCTTTGTGAATAAATGTCCTTTGGCTCGGGTCTGTGCCCGATACCCGCGCCAATGGAGCGAGCCCTAAAATTTCAAAATGGTTCGCCCAGAAGTCTAATACATAATAAAAACATATAAAAAATGGATTGGAATGGAGCTCAAGGAAACGCCTATTACCTAGAACAAACGCGGAATTGGATAACGTCCCAGATCAGTCGTATTCGCCGTCAGAAGTTTGCACACAAAATGGACCACTGTTGCTCTCCAATGAGGTAAATAGTAAAAGTAATTTTGTTTTTACCATTTGAGACTTATTTATAACTTTTTGAAATCTAATTAGGTTTTAAAAGTCATTTTTTATTAATATTTTGATATATTTTGTCGAAAATGGATTTTACGCTTGCCTTTATGTGCAGCAACAGGTTTTCACGCAACTTAAACGGTGACACGAGTTGTATTTTATACTTTTTCGGACTCGGTAAATACACGAAAAAGTCATTTTGGAGTCATCTTTCAGCTCTTTTCTGACTCTCTAAACATGAAAAGATTGCCGAGGCCCTTGTCGTTTCGATCTCATTAAAGTGGCTGCGAAACGACATCTACCCAGTATACGTTTACCCCTTTTTCGGGCTGGGATAGATTATTTACGAAAAAGGAATACCCTAGCCTATCGCGACTAGGAGGTTTTCTCAGACATAGTTTTCTACCTTTTCGGATCTAAGGAACTATTTACGAAAAGGGACTGTTGGAGTTTACTTTTCTGCTGTCTTTTCAAACTCTCTAAATATGAAAAGACGCCGAGTTCTTCCTTTGTCAGACTCGTTAAACCCTGATGACATCGGATTCAGTCATAATGACGCTACTCGAGTCTTTCCTTCCTAGGGCTCGTTAAATGTACTAGGATGGATTCGTCCGAAGGACGGACTTATATTACAAGCATATGCTATCCCCTTCAAGCTTGTTATAAAAAATAATTGGGGTACTCGCCAGAAATGGTGGGGAAAAAATGGAACCAGCATCATTGTCGTGTCGGCAGTATGTCGCTCTTGAACATGGCACTTGTCTGCATTCGTGTCGGGTTGGGGATATCTCATCTCGTTTGTTCACTTGCTTAATATACTATATAAAAAGTAATATAATATAATATAATATAATAAATGTATAGAGATATGCATTGTTTCTTTCAAGAAATATGAAATGACAATAATATATTTTTATTCAAAAAATGTGAAATGACATTTATTATGAGTACTTTACTTTGAATTTAAAAGTACTTAGAACACTACCATGGTTAACCGTGAGTTTTTATCCACCATTGAGAATGTGACAAGTAAGTATCTTTAACTCAAGCAATGCCACCTCAACCATTAGGGATGATGTCATCCCCTAAAATGTGATTGGTTCCCATAAAGTGAATTTTGATTGTACATTTTCCTTAGGAGGCCCATTTTAGATCTCAAAATTCCCCTAATGATGTTCAAGAGAAGTTGACCTCTGCAAGTATCAACCTTCCTCTGATTCTCATCTGATCCTGATTCACAAAGACATTATGTTCCTTTGTCTCACGTCGATGATGTGGGAAACACTATGGCCCACCTTTGATCAGGGTCACTTCCTGTCGACTTCAGCTCATTATCCAGGAAGATGATCTAGAGACTCCCTTCTAGTACCTTAGAGCCTGCATGCCTCAATGGCAGGTTCTTTGCATTCGACGTGAGGTTTTCATCATTGGCCTCCGATCGAGTGATTCTGCGGGTGTTCGACGTCATCTCATTGTTCACATGTCATAGATTGTACCTGTAGTACCTTGAGGACCATTGACATTAATGGTGGTACCTCTTGCGTCTGTTAACATCTTTCATCATTGGCTGGTAATCGGGCGATGTTCTTGCATGTTCGACTTCAGCTCACATATTCGCATGCTTGAACTTGTACTTTGTTCGGGTCGAGATGGAGCGCAAGACCCTGGATTCTGCTTGTTATAATCCAGGCTGCGATTTTGTGGATTATTACGATTAGTTACATGACTCGCTGATTGGATGGCTACGACCATACCTGAGTCTATTTACCGATCCTCACTGGATGGCTGTGTCCATGCCTCGGATCTGAATTATTACATACTCTGTTATGGATGGCTGCGCCCATACCACGTATATATCATGTATTTGAGATATCAGTTGTAATTCTCTACGCAGGTTTTCCGATGGCGGTGTTTTCAGTTGGACACGTTCTCGTAAAGCATTTCACCCCTCTCTCTCTCTCGGGCCTCATGCTTTAGGGGGCATCTGTTACACAACAATTTGTCACCATCCCTGCAATTCCCCATCCCACACAATTGGAAGGCTCATTCCGTGACCTGTGAGCAGTGACATAACTTGAAAACACTTTCATGGCATTCCCCTAAACATGTACTTTCATTGCCCTGAAGACAACTCCTTGTGAAAAACCCTAAAAACACCCCTTTTTGCATTGGCGCGGGCAGCCATTTCAGTGCCCGCGCCAATGGGGGAAATCCTTCAAAGAGGGCGCGTCAATTGGCGCTCTGTCCCAGATTCGTACTCGCGCCAACCATTTTAAGGAGTGTTTTTTAAAAATAAATGGCGGAAGTTTCGTCCTAACTGATCCAGAAACTGGTATCTAATTTGAGTTGGGAGGTTTGGCTCCAGATCTCCATGTAGAGGAAGTGGTTTTCCACCTCTCATGGAAGCTTCCTTGAGGATAGGGCCAATCCCATGATTATAGGGATCCCAACTCCCCTTCCTCCATCTATAAAAGCTTGCTCATCTCATTTGCAAGCTAGTCTCCAAGTTCCCAAGAGCCATCAGAGCCTTATGCTGCAAGAGCCTTGATTCATTCCCTTAAGGCCAAATTCAAGCAAGGAGATTATTGTCGAGACATCCGAAGAGAGAGGCTTGTCCCATCCCCGACAGGTTTTTTCGAGACGTGTTCCACTGGCGACCCTCCGAAGGAGAATTCAACGTCAGAGCCAGGTTGTATCCTCCTTTGATTGATTAATGATAAGCGACTATTGGTTATGGTTCCACTCTTGTTGATGATTATAGTAATGAGTTATGTATTCTCTGACTGACATATAGTTGCATATACTGGATTTTACGCTTGCGTTTGTTGTGTTTCTCGCATGTGCAGGTGTCCGGTCACGGAGATCGTGAGGGATCGTGATCTGCCAGAGCTAAGGAACGGGAGCGCTACTTTCTCTACAAGCGACAGCGTTGGATTCCAGGAAGCCTTCATCGCTAGTTGGTTTATTTGCAATTAGGAACCTTCACTATAGCGTGTGACGATTGTTGCTAGACCCGGTTTGGGCTAGTAGGGATCACCTCTGTCCGCAGAGGGGATTTACCTCCACAACACTTTACTTAAATTTACATTAACATTAATCTAATATTAAACATTTATAAAAGTAAAATTCATCTAAATTCCCACATGAATTTATATCTCTATATTATTATTTTTTACCATATAATTTACATTAAATAAATAAAGATGTTCAAAATGTGTCTTTCATTCTCAATGAAAGAATCTAAATAGATAAAATACAAATCAAATACCAAAGTTAATTGAACCAAAATCTCCTGCCATGAGATAAGTTTTCACTGGCCATGAGATCATTTTTCACTCCCTAAAAACGTCAAACCAGTTCCAATTTTTAAAGTTTGTAGGCTGGTTTTAGATCCATGTCGATATGATCAGTTGTGTTTTTAAATCCCCAATTCAATTTTTTATGCTTTTCCAAACCAAAAAATATTATTATTATTTATTTTATTATGATAAACATTACATTCAAAATCCAGATATCCACATTGTCATGGAAAATCCATGGCGGAACTGCTAATGAATTTAATGGGTAATATTTTTTACAAATAACATCATACATTGGAAATCAACCACAAAATAATTAAAGGTTTAAGCTATTGTATGAGGTGCAAGCAAGTTCAAATTCGAACATCAGAAATATCCAAAAATCTATGGCACCAAAGATTTCCAAAGCATGTCAATCATCTAGTAAGGGAAAGTATGGATCGTCCGATTCTTGGGCATTAATGGTAATGTATAGAATTATTCTTAACCAACCATTATTACATATTCTAGAATTTACAGATGCGTAGGGTTTTATTGACAAACAAGGCCGTGTGTTTTTAACTATTTATACAATTTTTTTAATGGACAATGTGAATTTTTGCAGATGGAAATAGAGGCCCCCATGTGGGTGCATTTATCTCTAGAGGGAAGACCCAACAAAGAAGAAAAGCAAAAAGAATTTTCAATTTCATTATAATTATCATCTACCATTTAAATTTTGGTACTCATGTTGCACTAAAAAACTGTCACCTTGAAATTATGCTGACTGTATGAGCTCATTGACACTCATACTTACCTCCTCTGCAAGTCTTACAACCTTTGTTCCTCATTCCAAGCCTTAAAACTAGAGGAAAAACCCTTAAAATCTCTAAAAATCAGGGTACGCAGGTAACATGAAGCTTGCCTGCGTTCTTGGCTTGGGTATGCAAGTAATACACTGCTTACCTGCATTCCAGAACGCAGTTTTCTCTTGTAATGCCTGCGTACCCCCTCCAAAGTCAAAAAAGCGAGAAACTAAAGTGAAAAATTTGAATTTTGGTCAATTCTAAAAGGTTCTAAATGAGATTTTTTGGGGATGAGTACACTTTAACAAGGTTCATGCATCCCTCACCTTAAGGAACTAATCCCTTGATGTGAGGAGCCTATCCCTTTGAAGGAGGATTCTATCCCTTCAAAGGTGGAACCCTAACCTCCTCATCTGCTCTATAAAAGGAGGCATTGGGTAGCCTCAAAGGGAGTTCAAGCTTTATGTGTGATTGAGTTGAAGTGCTGTTGAGATTTAGACTTCTTTCTGTTGATCTTTTGAGAGGAAATATCACATACCTCTATGTGCTCCTAGAGGAAGAGTGCAAGACTTATCAAAGTAGAGGAGACTCCTGCTTCAGACCCCGGGAAGGCCTGTTCAACATCAAGGCTAAGGTTGTAAGGTTCTTCTGTTATTTTAAGATTAATACAATTAAGTTTTGTTTTTCCCAATAAATTGTTGTTCGATTGTTTATTTCAATAAGCTGTCGTTTGATCGTTTATTTCATAGATTCCTTGATCACTATGATAGCTATGTTTTATAATTATTTGTTATACAGGTGCTATTTAATATTTTCTTGTTTGTGATTGTAGGTCGACAAAAGATGACACTTTGTTGCGACAAAATACGACACTTTGTTGCGATGAAAGACGACACTTTCTTGTGACGAAATAACTCTTGTTGTGACAGAAGGATTATTGTTGCGACGAAAGAACTCTTGTTGCGACAGAAGAACTCTTGTTGCGACGAAGGATTATTGATGCGACGGAAGCACTACGACCGCAAATAAGCATTTGGATCTAAGGTAGGATTGACACCTTCATAGCATTTATTTTTAAAACGAATATATTTAAAGAAAGACAAACTTAGTTGTTCGTTTGTTGCTAGATTGTCTTCTGACACTAGGGAGATCGATCTTGTCCGAAAGATCGATTTATCTAGCCAACAACTCAATGCTCAGGGAGGATAGTTGGTTCCACTCAATTTATTCGTAAGACCTTAATTTCTTTAACCTTTAACCTTTGAAATATAAACATTTTAAATCTTGAGGAAATTAGAATGGATGTGGATTGTACTGTGTAATTGTATTCAATGTTAATTTGAGAGTTTGAGACATTATACTAGCATAATTATGATGATTTAAATTTTTCTCAAGTTTCATTAGCAATCCTTCCGTGACTTGGTATCAACTTCTCCACTTTTTGTTAAAGTGAAGGGCAAGGTCCCAAAGTCATTTCATGTTTCTCCAAGCCTTATGAATTCAATCTCAAAATCAAGGGGTCATCCCTGTGAAAACCACGACTAGTCAAGGAGAAAATTGGCACAACTTCAATTGAACTTTTCCGAATTGAATAAATAAAGCAACTGCCATACCAAGTGTAGTGTACTAATATCTCTTGATTAGATAGATGTTCAAGTCATTTTTTATGCAATTGTGTTTATATTAGGTAATTTATTCAATATTTATTTCATCCATATTATAGGCAATCACGAGAAAAACCATTATCACTCAATTCAAATAGTAATTCTAATGAGGGTTCGACTACTTCCTTACATAAGCTTGATGATGAAAATGAGACACAAGCTGGCTTGCACAAATCCAATAATGATACCATGTCACAAGATTATATTACAATGTCTATAGGTACTGGGAAGGAATTGAAGAATCCCGTAGATGCACAAGATATCCCATCTGGCAATGTTCACTATCAACCAATAATTTCGGAAGTCAAAGCTGCAACGCCTAAAAAATCCGGGTTGTGATACATGCTTAAAATGTTTAGTATGAGAAGATGTGTGGGAACTCATCTACTGAGGGTTGAAGTGAAATATGAGCAGCAGACATGATAGGATGCCTTCTTCAAAGAGCATCAACAGTAGATCTTTGATTGTGACAAACAGGGAAACATCTAGCATAGGGTCATCTAATGTAAATTCACGTAATATGAAGAATGAAAGAAAAATATTGAAGACAAAAATTCAAGCTCAGAATAACGCTATCTCTCCTACCTAGAACAATAGGAAAATGTCAAGCATTGGTTCATCCAATATTGTTGAAGAGAATATACAAAAATATAGTGACGCTGCAAATGCCACATATAACGCTCATAGAGCTTCAACAAAAATAATATGTTTTAAAAGAGGCTTTGAATATTTATTATTATTATTATTATTACTAATGTTAGGGTATTATTAGTATTTTTATTTTTATTGTTATTGTTAGGGGAATTATTAGTGAGGAGACTATTATTAATTAAATTATTATTTTTATTAGGGGTATTAATAGTCAAAGTATTACTAATTAAATTATAATTTTTATTAGGGATATTATTAGTCAAATTATTACTAATGTTAAGAGCCTTCTTATTTTTAATGTTATTGTTATGGATATTATTAGAGAGATGGTTATTAATGGGGGATTATTCATTATAACTTTTATGAGAATTATATTTGTTGGGGTTGTTATTAAAAACCGAAAAATGGCAGGAAGGGAAAAATGAAATGGGATCAAGAGATTACGAACAGAGAGGAGGGAGGAATTAATAAAATTGATGGGATTATTATTAAAATAATTTTTATACATGAATGGGTCAATCAGAATTTGAGAGTTAAGGTTATAAATGAAGACCGATTTATGGATTGAGGAGGAAAAAGGCTAGGATGGAACAATCAGAATTTGAGAGTTAAGGTTATAGATGAAGACCGATTTATGGATTAAGGAGGAAAAAGGTTGGGGATGGAGTCAGGGGATTCGAATCAAAAGGGGAGTTCGAACTAGCAGAGGATGAAGGGGGGGTTTTAAGGAGGGGTGAAGAGGGTGAAGTAATGACTCATTAGGTACAAAAGAGGAAGAGGAATACCAATTGGAGGGGGGGGGGTGTCGTTTGCACAGGAAGGAGGGCTGAGCAGGAGAGCGGAAGAAGAGGAAGAGGAAGATTGGTTTGCATTTACCTTTCTAGAAAGGATATGTGGGCTTTACAGATCAAGAATCCATTCAGTCTCGGGTCCCACGAATGGAGATGGTGATCAGCCCACACAAACAGGGCTACCACAAGTTGCTTATTTGTTGCAAGATATACAGGGTGTCAACTCTTGCAAAGCATTGCTTGATCCCATGAATCCAATTTTGAAAGCTGAGATTATCGGATAGGAAGAATTTTCTCAGCTTTGCTACGATACCTTTGATGACAGAGATTATTCTGAATATTATGGAACTTGTAAGCACAGTAAACACTATTTTTTTCTAGAAAATGGGTTCTTATTGGTGATTGTTGTAACGCTAGCAGTGAGGATTGGCGATGCTCCTTTGTGAACTTTGCTAAGCTGTAGTCTAAAAAACCCATAGAATAACCCAGAAATTCTGGTAAGATTATGAAAAATTCTGGCAAAGATTTTTGAAAATATGGGCTACGGTCGTTAAAATTCAGTATTTTGGGTGCCCTAAGGATTTTTGATGGTGCTAAATCCATTTCCACCATCAAAAATGAAATTCAAGCACTCCAAATATCTGATTTTTTGAAAAAAAGTTATTGGATTTTGGCAAAAAACCGTCGTCCGAGCTATTTTGTTGCGTTTGTTGACAACTCCTTTTGCTAATGCCTTTTCGAAAAGCGTGCAAACCTTTGTTCTGTAACACACCACCGCTGCACTTACGAGACTTCCATACATCAATTCTTTGAATGCATTTTTTGGTAATGTCTCTCCAATCATATATATATGCAAATGTTGGTGCTTTACGATCCTCTTTTGGCGAAAAATCAATCGATGAAGGTGTTTGGATTTCCTTTATTGCTGTTTGCACTGATCCAAATGAGATAGAGAGGGTGGGAATATGAGACATAGTGATTTCCTGATGAGATCATTCATATAGATACTGTGTAATGATTGCTTCATCTTTGTCTCTCAAATTCTCATTGTTGACAAGAGAGGCTGTAGTGTTGACGAAATAAATTTGTTAGATATGACTTTGGAGGAATTTATAAGTGTTAATACAAAAAATTCTTCATAATAGTGACCACGAGAGGACCACCACTGCAAAGATGTTGAATTTATATTGATTATAGATTCCAAAAAATATCTTAAAATTTGACGATGAAGAAAGAGGTCCATTATGACTATGAAAACAAAGCAACCCCATCAAGTGTAGAGAGAAACTATCTCCACCTACTAACAACACCCCCCCCCCACGAAACTACCCAAGTCGTCCTCGTTTATAATCCATTAAACTCTATCTTCGGTTTATTGATTTTATTAATTTCATTCTCTGGTCAAATATGTTAGAGTTATTAAAGCGATGGCTTTAAAATATTTTGTAATGTTAGTTTATATAGGCATTTTTATACTCCCAACTTATATTGCGTAGTTCTTATAGCTTTGGTGACTTTCACCCACACAAAAAATTGTGAGGTGTTTTTATCCACCCAACCCAATTGTGATTGGGTTGATTTTTTTATATAAATATATTATTCATTGTTGGTGCTTTATGATTTTTTTTGGTGAAAAACCAAATATATATATACATAAATTTTTGTGCTTTACGATTCTCTTTTGGCGAAAATCAATCGACGAAGGTGTTTGGATATGCTTTATTGCGGTTTGCATTGATCCAAATGAGATAGAGAGGATGGGAAGATGAGACATAGTGATTGTGTGGAGAGGAACACAAACAACCCAAGAATGGATGCAAAATTTCAAAGACATATTAGTTCCACTCCCCCCTACATTGGCTCATGTAGATGTACAAAACATTTGGCTTTACAGATCAAGAATCCATTGAGTCCCTGGTACCCGGCAATAAATAATGGAGATGGTGATCATCCCGCACAAAGAGGGCTACTACAGGTTGATTATTTGTGGCGATATATCCATGGTGTCAACTCTTGGAAAGGATTGCTTGATCCCATGAATCCAATTATGAAAGTTGAGATTATTAGATACGAAGAATTTCCAAACGCTGAGCAACGAACAAGGCGAGAGGAAACATCAGAATGGTTAGAAGAAATCATAGGGTTCACTGAAAAAACACCATCCTTGCTGGTCGAATTTTGGGATCAAAAGTCTGGATTTGCCATACAAAAATAGGAATTGAATGAAACCAATTCAGATGTAATGTCGAATGAGATTGAAGAGCTAAACTTGGAGCTCTGGCTTCTAACCCAAGACTTGAGAGCTGAATTATGATCTTCTATTATCCGGCTCTTGTTTGCTGCAATCAAGGATTAAGGGAGGAACAATACCTTGTAGTCGATGAAATTTGGTATATTTCTTCATACTTGAAACCTCTTCTAAATGTTGAGCTTTGGTGGCCACACAACCATCGATCATTCTACAAAGAATGCTAGATATATTGTTCGCCAGATCCAGGTGGAGGGTGAGTAATGATCTTGAAAAAAAATCGAAATCATTCCTTACCCTACGGATTCCTATCATTTGTGTTGTGAAATTATTGGCCTTTTTTTAGAAATTAAAGCTTAGTCCAAATGAAAAGAGCTATACCCCATGTTTCTCTACACATATACCGCAACATCTCCAGTGGTTCAGGGTCCTGTTTATGTTGCAGGAAATATTCCTCCTATGAGACCGATACAAAGAATACAAGCAGGGCTTGGAGTAAGCTCCTTGGCACAACAAGTTTCTCAACCTCCCAAGTTTGCTCAGTACACTAATGGTGTGACTACATCTAGAGTGAGTGTTGTATATCCAACGTGTAGCCACCTTTGTGCTACATGTTGTTATAGGTCAATTTGGGCACCATTCCAAATGACCTAGTTAACTGGACATCATCTCTAGGACCAATGATCAAGGGTCTATCATTCCCTATCATTTCAGCTGCTACATGCCCTAAGATAAGAAACAAGACAAATCAAGCAAGACTTTCATCAAGCAAAGGTTTCTAAGGTTTGAAGCTTATTATATAGCATATGAGAGCTCACCAACGCAGGCTCTAAGGGGCCTAAGTGCGTTGCATATGTAGGTAGCCCCATGCAAGGCTGCTCTGCAAAGCACTTCCCGACATTCACAGGTGCGTTGGTCACATTGGGAGCGAAATTCTCATTGTTCCGGAATCTCCACCTGGCCAGTGCCTTCTAGAAGAGTTCACATGTGTAAAGCTTCGGATCCAAGTGTCCATTTGACATCTAAATGACTGGAAACATGTCTTGACTATTATTGGAAAGTCATTGATTGCAAAACAACCTACAGTTCATCTATAAATTAAGCACAGATCTAAGTGCTTAAAGAGGAAGTATTTGAGTAGAGAAATGCTGGAGAATTTTCAATTGAGAGCTAGATTTGTGTAGCTACTGCTGGAGAGATTTATACTAGGATGAGGCTTGGGAATGTTGCTGGAAGGTCACTTCAAATCAGTCATTAGGTTGTAACCTCTCCTTCTATCATCAATAAAGAGTACTGCTTATTTTTCCCTATATGCATATGTATTGGCTTTGACTTTCCATATTGTAAGATCTTGGTTGATGTATATGGTTTATGGTTTACTGATTTAGCTAACTAGCTTGAATAGATATCTATATTATTGCATCTTCTGTTGTTTCAGTGTTCTTTCTTGCAGGAAGCATTCCGCACAAACCACTTGAATTTGAAGCTGCAATGGAAGCGACAGAAAGAGCCATTTAGAAGCGCTTGGATCACAAGTAACCTTATAATCCTCTATGTGTATCTGTTTTGAGTTAGGATAAATATTCGTATAGTCTTTCACTTGTTGTTCTAGACTAGCACCTGTCTAGGGAAGCGTGATTTATCCGTAATTCACAATTATGGCCCAACAAATTGGCGACTCCACTGGGGATAATTTCTCTTAGTTATAGGTGTTTAAGCCTCTGATTTTCTTTGTTTATCCACCCAGTAGTTGTTACTCATAAATATTAAAATTTTTCAAAGCCAAATTAGCAAAGACAGTGAGTTAAATAGTAGTATTTTTCTTTGTATACTGTGCCCAACGCACCCTTAGACTGGACACAGTGCTTTGCAGAGCACTGTCTCCTTTCCTAGCCTGCGTTGCAGAGCACTGTCTCCCCTTGGAGACTGCGTTGACTCCTAAAAACACCCAAATTCCCTTGAATTTGCCTTTGCAATTTTCTTCATTTTTATTTGCTGCTATGTTTTGAAAATTTTGATCCTCAATTGACCAATGACTATATATACTTCTTCAAGCTTTGACTGAAAATTTGTTCAATGTTTGTTTAAAAAAGTTTTTCTTTATCATTGACAAGTTGATTTCAAAGTACTTTTTTATGGTCGCATTAAAAATCATTTGCTTTAGAAATAGGAAATTGTCGTAAAATATTCATTTCCTTGATAGGAGAAATTGTTGTTGAAATCCTCGTTTTTCCTTCAAAAGAGAAATTGTTATTTGTATTCTTCATTTCTCGAAAGTAAAAAGCATTTGAATTATTGATTTAGTGCACCTAGTTTCTTTTCTTCATTCATAACATTAAAGAAACTGAAAAGAAAAACTTGCATTTGCATGTAGAATAATGTGTGTTTTGCAAAAGGAACATTAGGAAATCTGCATTTAGTTTGAAATCATAGATTTGATTTTCTCACAAATTATTTTCTCTCTTCCCTTAATAGCTAGGTTATTCATTGAAAAAGTTGAAAGTGAAAGATTGTTTATCATTCTTAGCTTGCATTTTAGGAATTTCATACACATCATCATGGCGAACCTTTGAAAGGCAAATTTTTAAGCAAGATCAACATAAAATGAATCTCAATTTACTTAACAATGCATTGGAACCATAACGATAACATTTAGAAGGTCTAGGCTAGAGATGTGTTCCGGCGTCGTAAAACATAGCAGTTGTCATTAACTTGTCTGTGATACATTCTGAGTGTGATACCTCACTCCACGTACGTAAGTATATCGTAGCTCATCCACGTACTTTCGGGGATATCAGGCAGTGCTACAGTACGATAAATATAAAGGGGTGCTCTCACTGTGCAGTTTCGCATCAGACAGTGCTAATACAGAATTTTTCCTCCACGTACCTTTGAGTATATTTGGGAGGATAACTTTTAGGTGCTATCCATCCATAGTGAACCGAGTCGGCTGCCTTGAAATTGTGATACACCGAACACAACATTCGGGGAGATTGCCTGCCCATACTTCTTAGTTCGCCAGGAGATATTCTGCAGTTCACAGTTTATTGGTAAACCCTTTTGCCTAACATTACCCTCTTTTTGTTTATTTCTTTTTGGTTAGAATAAATCAGTAATCGTGGAAGAACAAAATCCTATCCCCCTTCGTTCACGTAGATTAGCTTTAAAACCACCTTTACCGCCAGAAGTTACTTTTGGTAGGCGAAGGCGATCACGATCTGCCGAATCAAGTACAATTCGTACATCTGGTGAAACATCATCTTTTAACCCAGAGTTAGCTCAAATTGTTTCCACACATCTCGGTTCGTCTATTATTGTCGAAACAAAGTCTTCATAGCTACCCGTGGTCACGATCCATTCAGTCGTTGAGACCATACCTACTAGACCCGACGTTGTTCAATGACAAATTGATCCAGATCCTGTCTCTTCTTTTCCAGAACATCTGACTTCTAAAGTCGAACAACCGGAAGTTTTTCCTACCTTGGTCATACCACAAAGTTTTGTAGCTATTGAAACTCCTATATCACACAGTCAACCATCTGAAATATATTTTGGGCCTGATGGTTAAGTTATTCCTCTTGGTTTAATTGCGATTGAAGAAATCCCACAAGACAATACACCTTTAACTTCAACCCATTTTGGGGGGGACCTTTACCTATACGAGTCTTTTCCTCAATCGTTTCCATCTGCTTTTGTTGATCCTGTTCCTATTCAATCTCCCGTTTATTTTAGAGGGTATACATTTGGTCAAACAACAATGTCCAAATAAACATCTTCAGTTAGGTCTGTTGTTCCAATTATGTTAGCTCCTACCCTCACTACTCCGTCGATGTTCACAACCTCACTAGAGTCATATTTTCACGGTGGCCCTTCAGTCCCAAGAGGTTACAAATGATTATCTGGCACTTTCTCTGGTGCATCTTCACGATCATGGTCTTTTCCAATGTCATCATCCGGTGTTTTAACTGGTAGTCCTATTGTAGTACTGAACGACTTGATTCATTACATACATCATCAGGGCGATATCAAGTCGGTCCTTTTGGGTCAATTCCTTTAAGCACCATATCAACTGGACTCCCAGCATTTGGAGAAAATTAATTTCCATCTTATTATCCTCCTCATGCTGGGGGGCAACCTTTGGTCACCCAATATGACAGTACTCTGTCACTTTTTGGTCAAACTAATGTTGACATGAATGTTTGTCAATGGCAGCCCACTCTTCCTATCCAACCACAAATGGTTGTACACTCATATCAACCAGTTCAACCTGTTACACCCACTTCATTACCACTTGTTAATACATCTATACCCCTGTTACAGAATCAAAATATTGTACATCAACCTTATCAAGCAATTCCTTCAACTCAATATCATCAAATGTTGGGTCCACAGACTCAAAATCCTTTGGTTAATTTACAACAACTTGTACCAGGCATCATTTATTCACAAGCTGGTGTACCATTTTATGGGATGTCACAAACACAACCTGGTTATACATATCAACCATATCCAAGTTATACTAATTTGGGTTATAACATTGGTGGACAGACCCCTTGGCAACCATAGGCGCAAATGCCTCAAACTTCATTTCAACAAGTATCATATCCAGGTTTTGGTCAACAGAATATTCAAGCGTTTGTTATGCAAAACAACCCCTATCTGGGTTACCAGCAGCAGATTCCGTATGCTAGTGCTCAAAGGCCTGTTTCTCAAGCAATTTCATCTTACCCTAGATATGCTTAGCCTGACCTTAATAGACAGTTTCATTTTGTAGCAACCTTAAAATTACCAGATTTAGACTGGTTAACTAATGATCCTATAAATTATGCTCCTTGGTGGCTGGTGATACCTCATAAATTACCCTCCGATATTCCTAAATTCAATGGAAACCCCGGAGAAGATCCGTTGACTCATGTCATGACTTATCATTTATGGTGTTCATCAAATTCCCTGAATGATGATTCTGTTCGACTACGTCTTTTCCAGCGTATGCTTACAGGTCCAGTTGCTAAATGGTATCTTGAGTTACCTAGAGCTTCGTTTGATAATTTCACTGCCTTAACTACTACCTTTTTAACCCATTTCTAGTTATCGATCAGATACGAAATTGGAACGGAACTCTTGGCCAACTTCAAACAGACTAATGCTACTCACATTTATGATCATATTAATGAGTGGCGTCGCCATCGAGGAATGGTTAAGACATTTGTTCTGGATTAGCTCCTTGCTGAATAGTTCATTAAGTCCCTGTTACCATCTATAACTAAGGATGTGGCTAAGGGTGGCGTCGTCACAGAAGAGAAAGTTATCGCTCGTGCCCAATATTTAGACTTGATTTACACTCAGTCCGACACACTCTATGAAAAAATTTCTAATGTGTTGCGATCTAATTTCAATGTTCCTTCTCAAATAAAGGACTCTCGTGCCGGAGACGGCTTGATGGGCACTGCAAACACATACCATGCTATTGCATCTGATCCTGATCCTACTTCCAAAATTAATGTCGTGTCATTTAACAAAGGAAAAAGGGACAAGCAACCAGAAAGTAAGAAAAAGGGGAAATCAAAGAAAAAGAAAACTTCTAACTCGTAGGAAAGATCATCTGATAAACCGTTTGGACCATGGAAACCTCATTATCCATGCATAATCTGTAACGAGGAACACTTTGTTAGGGATTTTCCTCACCATTCTAAAGTCTCAAAAATCATCAAGACTTCCCATGCATCAGTTGTGTTGACAGACCAATTTCCAAATCCAAAGACTAATTTGGTTGCTACGGTTCCAGCTCCTAGTTCCCAAGTGTTAATGTTATCCACTGCAAAACCTTCACAAGATATTTTGGTGTTGATGCGTAATAAAGACTATGGTAGTACGGCCACTGATCAACCTACTACCTCGACAATGAATCCATTTATTGAATCAGTACCACCTACTCTTATACCTGAATTGACAATTAAGCCACCAAAGGGAGTAATTCATAAATCGACATATAATCCTCGAGCAAGAGCTGCACAACATTATAATATAGTTGAAGATTTGGCTCAATCCCCTTCAGCTATGTCTGCTCTTGAGGTATTACAAAATTTTCCCTCCCAGAAGCAGGCTTTATTGTCGGCCATTGGTGGAATTAATTCGATTGATTCTAATCTTGTTGTCTTTAATCATACGGGCTATGTGCCACAACTACTAGCAGAATTGGAATTCTCCATACAATTAAATGTTCTCAATCACTTTGTTCATCGCACTATTATTGATGAGGGAGCATCTATGTGCATTATGTCTCTAAACTGTTGGAAGTCACTTAGCTCGCCGCGATTATCACAATCATCAACGACGTTGAAGGCTTTTGATGGAAGAACATATAAACCTTGTGGTATTATCAATAACTTTCATGTTGAACTAGGGGGAAAAACAATGAATATTGATGTCGAGGTTGTTGATGAACCCCTTGACTATAATATTTTACTTGGAAGACCATGGTTATATGCAATGACTGCCATTGTTTCTACATACTTTAGAATGATTGCCTTTCCACATAAAGGTACAATCATAGTCATTAATCAATTATCCTTTTTTGCCTCCGCTTCGCTAGTAACTGGAAGCGTTCTGTTTGTTCACTTACCCCAACTAGAAATTCAGAACATTGGTGTAGGACTCTAAAAGGATTCCACTCTTATGGGAACCTTTGCATTACCACTGCCCGTGACGTCGGCAGAAATTGCAAGTATAGAGACCTGCTATATGATCTCTTCCACTCTATCTGGCTTAAGGGAGAGTACGGGTGATTCTGATATTTCTACGTTTGATGAATGTATACCGCCCAACCCTATTGAGCAAGCATAGCAATCAATCTATTTGGCTTGGGCGGAAAATCCAAAATCAGCGTCGCCGAGTGTTTGGGTTGATCGTTCCTTAGATTTTTGTACTCCATCTGATCCATTTTCCTCAAAGTTTTTGACAGACGAAAATATTTTGGAAGCTATGATGTCAGAAGGAGAACCATGGGAGGATTATCATCATCATTCCCATCTTCCTGATTATGAAGAAAACAATCTTAGTGAACTATATCACCCATCCATCAAAACTTTCTTTTCGAATTCTTTACCGATTAATGCAATCGATTCCGAGCGAAACTTATCAAATATTGAAGAAACAATTTCTATCGATATTTAGACCAGACCGGGCGTTGCAGAAAATATTCATGTCGGTGTATCTTATTCTCCATCAGAACTTGATTCATATCGCTCTTTATTTCGTGAATTTCGTGACGTATTCGCTTGGTCTTACGAGGAAATGCCAGGCATAGATACTAGTATAGTTGAACACACTATTAATATGTATCCTGATGTCAAACCGGTGCGTCAATGGCTTCGTCCTGTTCATCCAAAGAAAGCTGCTGCCATCAAAGCAGAAGTTGAAAAACTTTTGCATGCTGGTTTTATATACCATGTTTCACTACCTGAGTGGGTTTCTAATATCGTTCCTGTTATGAAAAACAAGGAACCATTAGAGTGTGCGTCGATTATCGGGATGTTAATCATGCTTGTCCAAAAGACAACTATCCTACTCCATTTATCGACCAGATTATTGAAGATTGTGCTGGATGCAAATTTTTTTTGTTCATGGATGGATTTTCCGGCTACAATCAAATCAATATCCACCCAGATGACCAACATAAGACAACATTCATATGTCCCTGGGGCACATTCACATATAGGAAACTTTCATTTGGTTTAAAGAACGCTGGGGCAACTTTTTAGAGAGAAATGGATTATGCTTTTAACGACATCAAGCACATTTTTTAACCATATCTAGATGATTTACCAGCGCATTCACGAAATCGGACTGATCACCCGATACATTTGAGAGCCATTTTCTTACGCTGTCGACACTACAAAATACGCCTCAATCCACATAAATGTGTGTTTTGTGTTGGTTTTGGTCGATTTCTCGGATTCTTAGTCTCAAAAGAAGGAATTCGAATAGATCCACTGAAGGTACAGGCTATTCTTGATTTTCCTGCACCATCAAACTTACTTTAGATACAGAAACTTCAAGGAAAGGCTAACTTCCTGAGAAGGTTCATTCCAAACTATGCCGAAATGGCTCAAGGATTTACTCGATTATTGAAAAAGGGGGTTCCCTTCCATTGGGATCGCGTTGCACAAACTTCTTTTGATGCTGTCAAGGACACTCTTGTCCGAGCGTCATTAATGTATCCTCCTAATTATCAAAATTATTATCTCCTAGATATCACCGCGGCTGAAACGACCATCGCTATGGTTTTGGTCCAAGTAGAAGATGGAATTGAACATCCGATCTATTATTTGAGTCGTAATCTCAATGATATGGAAGTTAAGTACTCGTATGTGGAAAATCTTGCCTTGGCAGCCGTTTAAGCTGTCCAAATATTTTTCCATTATATCCTGCTCCGAAAAACAACAATAGTTTTGGATTGCAACCCCATGACTTATATCTTATCACGTCAATTGCTGGGGGGGGAATATTCAAAATGGATTGTCATTTTGCAGGAATTTGATTTGGAATTCATCAAATACAAGTCAAAGAAGTCTTTAGGTTTGGCTAAGCTTGTTTGTGACCTTCCCTCTGATAGTACTGCTACTACGTCGGAACCATCTATTCCAGACGAGTCTCTATTTCTGATCGGATCATCTGATACTTGGTATGGGTATTTCATCATTTATCTCCAAACCCAAACTTTTCGACCTAATACCTCTCGCTCTGAACAACAACGTATTCGATACCAAACCAAATATTATCTGATCGTCGGTGATACACTTTATCGTTGTGGTGTTAATACCATTTTAAGGAGGTGCCTCACACATGAGGAGGCCGAAAAAGTATTAAATGATTGTCATGCTGGGGCTTGTGGTGGACACTTATCTGGATATGCTACCACGTAGAAGATACTCCACGCTGGTATCTTTTGGCTTACTATTTTTCGAGATTGCATCCTCGCAGTCAGAAGTTATCATGCAAGCCAGACTTTTTATCCTAAAATCCGCAAACCGCCACCGCCAATGCATCCTGTTGTCTCTACTGGACCATTTACGAAATGGGGTATTGACTTCATGACCTGTAACCCTCTTTCGTCCGAGGGTCATGGTTATATTATTGTTGCAGTCGACTATTTTACCAAATGGGCTGAAGCGATGCCTACATTCAATAACACAGGACAAACAACTGCATTGTTTTTCTTCAACCATGTTATTGCACGGTTTGGGGTCCAACAGGCTATAGTTACAGATCATGGGAAGAATTTTCACAACCATATGATGTTTGAATTGACTACCAAGTTAGGATTGTCGCATGATAATTCTACTCCTTATTATCCACAGTCAAATGGACAGTTGAGGCTATTAACAAAATTCTTAAATGAACGCTTCAACAAATGATAGGAGTCCGTAAAAGGAACTGGCATTTGATCTTGTACTCCGCTTTGTGGGCATATTGAACCTTGGTGAGAAACGAAACCGGATTTACTCCTTTTCAATTGGTGTATGGTCTGGAAGCTATCTTACCAATCCAATGCGAAATATCATCGTTAAAACTCACAATAGACTTATTACCTGACACCGCAGAAGAAGAAGTGTGTCTCATTAACCTCATCCATCTATATGAAACACCTCATGAAGCCCAATTGGCCAACGAAGCACATAAGAGACGTATAAAGGTGCAATACCACAAAAATGTCCAGCCTCGCATCTACTCAGAGGGTGACTTGGTCCTTCTTTACGATTAAGAAGCTGATGTAATAGGTACAGGGAAATTCGAGCCATTGTGGCATGGCCCCTATATTGTCAAAAGAGTTCTTGCTAACGGTGCCTACGAGTTAGTTGATTACAATGGGATTCCATTGGCACAACCTAGAAATGGGTTGTATCTTAAACGTTACTATGATTAATCATGAGCGTAGTAATTTTTTGTATTATTTTGTATATATGTTGTTGATTTGCATTCACTATCTTAATTTGTTTTTAGAGTTTTCTTGACATTATTAATCCGCTTTACATTTTATCGCAGATGTATGAATATTCAGAACCATTTTTTGGATATGTTGATGGTGTTAGTCGTAGTACGCAGAATCTATCCTCTCCAGCGTGGGCCATTTTCGCTTCGAACGACAAGTTAGTGAGTTTTCAAGGGATTTGTATTGGTAGATCGACGATAAATATTGCTGAGTATAGCGCATTGAAAGAACTTCTCTCTGATGCCATTTCATTTGGTATTAACTGCATAATCGTAAGGTTAGACTCACAACTTGTGGTATTACAACTTACTAGTGTTTATACTGTTAGAAATCCAACACTTCTTAGATTGTTCCTAAGAGTTTGACTTTTGGAAAGACATTTTGGTTTTGTTAAATATCAACATATTTCTAGAAATTTGAACACATTGACTGATTCATTAGCTAATCAAGTTTTAAACAGACATTTGCAACATAGGTAAAGAAAACATTCACATCACTGAATAGGATTGCACAATAAACATAGGAAAAACTCTGAAATCATATAGATATATATTTATAGGCTTTTACAAAATTTGTGCCCAAGACACATTGATCATATGACCTCAAAATGTATGCAAAATGTCACAAGTAGACTAGTGGTTCTCATGGTAACATGCTATAGATCTAGTAATCCTACATAGCAACTGCATCCAACGGTTAGGAACCCCAATAGTGTGTCGTTGCAATCGCATGGGAAGCTCTTAGATCCGACAATTCGAAATCCTGAAGGTCAACACCTCTATGTGCCGCTGAAGCTCAGCCAGAGTCTCAACCATATCAAGGTCCTGAAGGACTGCTCTCTCGACAACCCTCTCTGCTGGTGCATCTGCTTCGCACTCTGGTTCCTCTACTGGTTGAACACGACCGATATCTGCATTACATCAAACATTTATTTTATTCTTGGAAAGAAACCAAAACACAAAAACATTGTATAAACCTTAGAAAAATAAAAAAACATGGTCAAAACATTCTTACCCATTGCACCCCACTGAGTGCCTTCTGGTAATACTAAATCTGGATCTCCTCGGAAGTCAATGCTTGCGTATGCGTACTCATCGATGGCGAAAATGTTTCGTCAAAACTAGGCGAAGAATGCAGTAGAGAACACAACGATCGATTGGCCTGCATGTCGACCCATGAGTTCTACCCATCTTTGCATTTGAGGATCTCTAGGACTAGATATATCCAGTGTTACATGCTGTGGCTGCATCAGTGGAATCCGTTCCAAAGCAAAGGAGATAAGGATTGATCCACAACTGAAATTTTTCTTCCTTCCTCCCTTTTCTTTGTTCATTTGTTCCTTTATCTGAGATAGAACAACTTCAGACCAGTTGAAGACTGTTGGATCTAAGCACTCTAGCACATACTGCATATACGATCTGTTCGCTACATGTAGTGTAACAGTGCCAGCAAGTTTAGTGATTGTGAAAAGGATGGTTCTCAAAGGCAAATCCCTGACATCCTAGATGTTTATTTTTCCATATTTTCTAGGTTCTGCCCCTGGATAGCAATACTGCATAACATAATCCTTCACTGTATCTCCTCCAACGATAGACCCTGTGAGAGAAATGGGCAAACCTATCCTCGACAAACCTGTGAGAAAATACACGTCCTCAACTCTTATGGGAACCACTTTGTTCTTAATGTGAAATTCCTCTATCGTCGGATCCCATGCTCGAACTAAGAACTCCAAGAGTTTTATTTGTTGCCTCATTCCCGACAATTTGAAGTAATTAAGTAGTCCACAATCTCTTAGGGCTCTTATAATACTCGGATCATTCAAGGCAATCATATATTGTTCTTCATGTTCTCTTTCCCTCCAGGTAATCGTCATTATAATCTGATGGAAACCTAAAATACAACCATAAGATCCATTAGATTCCATTCATTGCAAAAAACTAGGCAAATTTCAGGCACAACATGAAAACCAAAAAATTTAACTGCTCCCAATGCACTCCCTAGTCTAAGACAGTGCATTGCACATGCAAGTACCCTTCACTGTACCTGCTATGAAATGCAGGTTTCGACATTCAGGGGTGTGTTGCCCTCATTTTGGGTATAATTTACCCTAGGGGCCTTAAAACCCTAAAAATATCCAGAGAATGCGAATGAAATGAATACCAAAGGGAAGAGGAGGTTCATGGTAGTAACCTGGATCAAATGGCGATTAAATCCATCCACAGAAATGACCACAATCAACGACTGAAGTTCGGGGGCAAAATCAGGTTCAGAGCTCCAAAATGCAAATGGTAACTATGGAATGGTAAAAATGAATAGTGAAACTACTTTTTATAGTCATTTAATTGTTTGTAAGTTAAATTTATTGCTATGATTATATTTTTATTATGATTTTATCATGAAACAGGTATTTTTAATCCATTTGATATTGTTATGAACAGGAAATACAAGTGATGAATAGATTAGTTGTGCAGATTTATTCAAAGAATGACTTGACCACAAAGCATACTTTTTCTCCTTATTTTTCGAGCTTTGTTAAAAATGAAAAAGGATTTGAAGCGCACTTTTATCTCTTTTTTGAGCTTCAATAACAGCGAAAAAGGAACCTCTGGAGTCTTCTTTCAGCTCTTTTCAGACTCCAATAATATGAAAAGATTGTCGAGCACTTGTCTTTTCGAGCTCGTTAATGTAAATGAATTGATATCTACTCAGTATAAGTTTAACCCTTTTCCGGACTGGGATGGATTATTTACGAAAAAGGAATACCTTGGTTAAACATGACCAAAGAGGTTCTCTCAGATATTATTTTACACTTTTTCGGGTCTGAGTGAAAAATTTACGAAAAAGTAATTTTGGAGTTCTCTTTCATCCTCTTTTTCAAACTCTCTAAATATGAAAAAGGACTAGGCTATCACTGTCGTTAAGCTCGTTAAAACATAAAATAGTGACGTGCTTGTCGATCATGGCAAGAATCGAGTTTCATTCATCTCTAGACTTGTTAAATTATTAAATAGCGATACTTTATTCGCTCGAAGGGTTGAATTATAGATCAATAAAATGTTATCCTCCTCAAGCTTGTTAAAAAATAAAGAGGTATTGGTCGACAAATGACTGGGGAAAATTTTGGAAAAGTGAGCAAAGTTTCTTTTCGGAAGCAAGTTGCTCTTGAACATGACACTTCTTTCACTCCATGTCCGTGACTGTTTGGGTTGGGTAATCATCTTGACGGTCCATTCATACCCATGGTTCATCATACCTTCACTTCGGTTTTGGGTCAATGCTGCCAACTCATCACAGTGTCGCCAATATGTTCAAGAGAATTCATCCATTGATTAAAAACTCATCGTTCTACAATACTCATAAACCTTCATTTTCATGACCATCATCCCTGAAAATTGCTATGTCAATTCATACCCTTGTCTCCGAAATCAGTAACTCCAGTTTTGCAATAAGGTGACTTCCTGTCGACAACATCAAATTCCAGTACCATGAGGCTTGTTACAACATCGACAAGATCCTTTCTTCTATACCTCTGACTGAAAGATTTTGTTTAGCGTTCAACATCAAATCATCTATTCACACCTTACAAAATGTACTGCAGTACCTTGAGGGCCATTGACATTAATGGTGGTTCTCTTGCGTTTTTTAACAGCTCACATCATTGGCTGGTAATCAAACGATGTATTTCCATGTTCGACTACAAATCATATATTCGCATGGCTCTACTTGTACCTGAATGATCAAGTGAACAAAATAAGAAGACCTCGGATCTAGTTTCAGCCATTTGGGCTGCAATTTCAGGACTTTTGCACACATCGTCTGTACGGTGACCTTACATACAGATTGTCATCCAAACATTGGCCTATATCTGTAGGCATGTCTGCATTTGGGCAACATTCCAATGAAGATGACTTTCTGAATTATGTACATGTTATTAGATTGTTTTATGTGCTGAACATGGGAATGCCTACCCTCAGCAATTATTATCAAAGAGGATATATCATGATGTAATGTATTGTGAGATTGATGCAGGTGACCACTCCGCTTCGTTTCCAGGCTCATCACAGTGTAAAGCATCTCAATCAAATGTTCTTATTATTTGGATCTCATGCGTTAGGGGAAATTGTTATAGGTCAATATGGGCACCATTCCCAATGACCTGGTTAACTAGACATCATCTCCAGGACCAATGATCAAGGTTCTATCATTCCCTATCATTTCAATTGCTACATGCCCTAAGACAAGAAACAAGACAAATCAAGTAAGACTTTCATCAAGCAAAGGTTTCCAAGGTTTGAAGCTTATTATATAGCATATGAGAGCTCACCAATGCAAGCCTTAAGGGGCCTAAGTGCATTTCATATGCAGGTATCCCCATGCAAGGCTGCTCTACAAAGCACTTCTCGATATTCACAGGTGCATTGGTCACATTGGGAGCGAAATTCTCATTGTTCTGGAATCTCCATTTGACCAGTGCATTCTAGAAGAGTTCACATGTGTCAAGCTTCGGATCCAAGTGTCCATTTGACATATACATGACTAGAAACATGTCTTTCCTATTATTGGAAAGTCATTGATTGTAAAACAACCTACAGTTCATCTATAAATTGAGCACAGATCTAAGTGCTTGAGGAGGAAGAATTTGAGTAGAGAAATGCTGGAGAATTTTTAATTGAGAGCTAGATTTCTATAGCTATTACTGGAGAGACTTATACTGTGATGAGGCTTGGGAACGTTGCTGGAAGGGTAGCTTCAAATCAGTCATTTGGTTGTAACCTCTCCTTCTATCATCAATAAAGAATACTGCCTATTTTTCCCTATATGCATCTGTATTGGCTATGATTTTCCATATTGCAAGATCTTAGTTGATGTGTATGGTTTATGATTTACTGATTTAGAAAACTAACTTGAATATATATCTATATTATTGCATATTCTGTTGTTTCATTGTTCTTTCTTGCAAGAAGCATTCCACACAAACCGCTTGAATTTGAAGTTGCAACGGAAGCGACAGAAGGAGCCATTTAGAAGCGCTTGGATCACAAGTAACCTTCTAATCCTCTCTGTGTATCTATTCCTAGTTAGAAGAAATAGTCATATATTCTTTCACCTATTTTTCTAGACTAGCACCTGTCTAGGGAAGCGTGATTTATCCGTAATTCACAATTCTGGCCCAACAAGAGGATTTGAAATCTCTTATATAAGGCCACCATGAGATGAAGAATTGGTGAACACATTGTTATGTTGCCCAAAATTTCCCAAGCAATACCAGCAGTGTGTGATCCAGAGCTGAAGATAGAAGGGACTCAATTGGTTGCCACCCAACAAGTTCAGTCCAACACAGTAGAGAGAGAGGGAGACTACACCAAGGCAAGCTTGGGATAAAAACATCCTTGCATCGGGACCTAGAACCATTGTCTAGGGGGCCTTTGGTAAGAGGGTAAAGTTTCCTCTTACTACCAGTGCTCAATAAGAGAGGCCTAGAGCCACCATTCATATTATTGTTGTCGTTTGACTCTTTTCAGAGCTTGTGTTTATTTTTTTAGTTTTTAGTTTATATATGCATGTTATTTCTCTATCTAGTATGCTTATTGATTCTAGCTTGTTCCACTAACTTGCTTGACTCCACTTCTTTTTCTAGCCTGTTACCAAAAACTTGACAGGGTAGACCACACCCCTTAAGTTAGTGTTATTTCGTACACACCCCTTAAGTTAGTGTTATTTCGTACATACGTGCACCAAACACACTACAATAGGATTGGCGACTCCACTAACTTTTATTACCAAGTTTATGTGGTTGTGACTTTTTTGCAGAGACCTCTGTGTGCGCTGTGGAGTGGAGCTAAATTTCCCCTAATTTCTCTTGCAATCCCTAGTTCATCCCAAGTGACAAACAGAAGCAGAAAAACTCCAAAAAAAAAAAATAGCAGGAATTTGCGCGCGTTTTCTTCTCACAGAGGTGCAGTGTGCACGTTCAGAGCTAACCCACACGTATAAAGCACACATGTTTCAGCCTTTTGCGCGCAAAATACAAAATGAGAAATTTATCCCAAGTTTCTAATTTTTCCTGCTTGTAAGGTGCTTGGCAGCCCCTAATACACCTGCCATCACTGGCTGTGGTACCCCGCAGCTTGTTAAATCTCACTCTTAGCTACTTTTTCTAGGCTTAGTGTCATTTTTACTTCAACTTGATTTTTGCAAAGTTCACACATAGTTTAAGTAGGGGGGGAAATAACTTTCATTCCGAAAAAATAAAAAAAATAAAAAAATAAAAAAAATAAAAAAAAATAAAAAATAAAAAATAAAAAATAAAAAATAAAAATAAAAAAATAAAAAAATAAAAATAAAAAAATAAAAAAAAAATTTTGCAATTTTTTGTACTTACACACCTAGATAAATAGCCCAAGTAAGTGGCCCAAGACCACGCATGCATAGCTAATTTTTTGTTTTCTAGTGTAAAAGTTTTAGTTTAGTTCAATTTTTCCACTAGGAATTTCGGGACTAGGATTGAATTGTTTATAGAAGAGAAAGTAATCTCTGCTACCTTTGCACCCTCCAGTGATCCTAGGTAAGCATATGAATGCTCCCTATTCAAAATTCGACATCTCCCTATAGTTAGTCACATAGATTAACTAGGAAGAATAGAAAGCGGCCCATTATCCACACATGTTTTTCATTTGAGCTAGGAACAATACAACATAGTTTAAATAGGGGATTTTGTAAAGGATCATCGATATCCACACGTTCAAACTATGTGCTTTTCCACTTTGTGCTCACATACACTCACCCACTAAGTGAAGTAAAGCCACCTAAAACTAACTTAACCAAACAAAATAATTTATAGCTTAAGTTAGGATCAAGGAGGTAGGCATCCAATAAGCTGCCTTGATCATACTTCATATTGAAACATAGAATTTGTCTATCTAGGGAGCTTCAAATCCACCTATCAACCCATAGCAAAGAAAAACTGAGTGTGGCAGAGACCTGTTTCAGAGGGGGTTAGGCTTAGGCGCAGTGCGGGCAGGTATAGTCAGGGCTACCTGAGTTGGCTGATACTCGGTATTGTTAGCTAACTACCAAGAAGCCCAAGGCTCGAATGCTCATGTGGGGCGGTGGTTCTTAGTGGCCAAAAACTAGGGCAGCCTTTTCCCTATAGGTGACAGTGCAGGAAAGCGCCAGACCCTCTACCCTTACCTTGGTGGATTCTCTTTGGCTGACTGGGGGGTCGCCAGCTCTTACGGGATGTTGTGCTAGCACTCGCAAGAAATATTCGCAAGGCCCAGTTACTTTTGAGTGTGTGAAGACGCATAGGTCTTCTATGATTTTGAGTATCATACGCAAACAAACAAAAACCACTTTTTGATTGCTTGATCACATAAATTAATTTAAAGGGAAATTTATTTTATTTTTCGCTTTGTTTTATGTATGTGACAAGAAGTTTTCTTTGATCATAGACTCTTTCCTCTCAAATTTTTCCAAAACCAAACATAGTCAACACCTGAACTGTCCCAATGGAACCTCGTCGATCCAGGCGTCTTTTGGACCTCCCCCCATTACCAAGAGGGGTTCCAGGTCTTTCACCATTCAGGTGTCAAAGACGGAACGCTGCCACCATTATTGGTTCGTCCTTTATTGGGGAAGTCATAGTTGGGAACCCTAGTGGGTCTCCTAACGCCACACCACACACCACTCCTCCCATGACCCCTAGGGGGCAGAGGAGTGTGTCCCATTCGGGAAGCCAGCCGAATACACAGCAGGGTAAGTTGCAAACTAACCCTCATTCTAACCAGAACTTTGTGTCTTCGCACATTGAAATGGTGTCAACCTCTCAGTCACATTTCTTAGCTTCGTTAAATCTGCTTGATTTAACCAAGCTAACAAATTACCCCATCGCATACGATCCTACATGGCCTCTCATGCCCACAAAGCTCCCTTGGGATATTCTAAAATTCGAAGGCAAGAAATTGGAAGACCCAGGTAATCATGTCATGACCTTTCACCTGTGGTGCTCATCGAACAGTATCATTGACGACACTATTCAATTGAGATTAATTCAACGCACTCTTACAGGATCAATCGCGAAGTGGTACGTGGAGCAACCCTCAGCTTCACATGGAACCTCAAGCGCCCTCGCTACCACGTTCGTAACATATTTTCAATTACCCATTCACCATGATTCTGGAATGGAATTACTGACTCATTTTAGAGAAACCCCCACCATCCACATCTCAGACCATCTCCATGAATGGAGGCAGCGTCGCAGTTTATGTAAAGCTAAACTCAACGATCGAGTTCTCTTAGATTTTTTCTTCAAAACTCTTACGACAGAGATTTCAAAGGATGTGGCGTAGCAGAATCCCACATACGAGGAGGACGCTATCAGCAAAGCCCAAAATCTTGAGATGATTTATACACAGTCAGGATACATTTATAACATCCTGCCTAACGCCCCGCGCCTGCAAACTTATCAAGAATTTCCAGGTGTGTCGAAATCTGCAGACGGACTAATTGGGTCATTGACCCAATTACCTAGACAGCAGTAGTCAAAACCCCAGTTACACATACAATTCTACCCAAAACGTGCCTCAACCTGGTTTTCAAAGTCATCATATGCCTCAGCAAAATTTGACCAATAGGGCGCCAGCATATCACTAGGGAGGACCCTATCCTCTGGCTCAGGGGATTCAGTACGCAGAAAGAAACACTGACGAAAGAACTCCCCTCCAACAGTCAGGTGCAAACCAGGGACCGCGTTATGCTCAGTCTCCAGCAAACCAGTGACCGCGTTATGCAAAGCAATGCACAATTGAATTTTTTGCAGTCGTCCCAAAACCAACCACACCAATATAATCAGTAGAACTACCCTCCTAACCTGGTAAAGAAAAAATCCAAAAAAAATCCGAAAGGGAACCCTGGACAGAGGGGCAACAACCAGCAGCTCTCACCGTGATCCCAGGTTGGAGGCAACTCCAACTGGAATCAAAGCCAGGAGCCAAGCAATGCCCAATGGCAGAGAAAAAGGCCACCTCTTTTAACAAACCATTCCTATTCGATATGTGGTGAGTATGGTCACTATACTCACCATTTTCTCGATCTCCCTGAGCTGAAGAAGCTACAGAGTAACCGAGGACAAGGAGGATCTTCCCAGCAACCAGTTGTGATGCAAGAACCTTTCCCCAATCAAGGGAAGGTAAGCACTCAGCAGCAAAATACAGATGATTACGGGAAAAGCAGCCATGAAATCTACATGACTAGAGAAGAGATGTTTTTCCAAACACGGAATCACAATTATGACACCCCACCAGACACCAATACGTCAGG
The DNA here is from genome assembly GCA_034641835.2 of Pinus albicaulis. Classification (NCBI taxonomy): domain Eukaryota; kingdom Viridiplantae; phylum Streptophyta; class Pinopsida; order Pinales; family Pinaceae; genus Pinus; species Pinus albicaulis. Next base: position 75,807,451 of record CM076575.1, read on the forward strand.
GGAAAGTACCAGTGCACCAACTGCGCCTTTGACCATTTCAAATATGCCTATGGAGCCATTGTCAAAAATGGCGAAGGGACCTAATAGGTGAGCAAGAAACTACTCCAAAGTGGCCCATTATTATAGTATCGTGGATGATTTATCACAATCACCCACTGCTATGTTAGCTTTGGAAGTATTGCAGTCATGCCCAAAATAAAGAAAATCCCTCCTTTCCGTGTTAGGCGCTATCGACCCTGTCGATACGCGCCTAATGGATTTTGACTTAGATAAAGCCACCCCTCGACTTCTTTCCATGGTAGCCTTCCAGATACCAGTTTCGGTGCAGAATATCACTATCCACCGATGTGTCATAGATGCGGGTGCATCCATGTGCATCATGTCCAAAAAGATTTGGCAGAAGTTAGGTTCTCCCAAACTAAAACCCTTGGTCATCACGCTTCGAGCATACAACGGACGTCCTTCGACCCCTGTCAGCCTCTACCAAAACGTCCTGATCTTCTTAGCCGGAAAGACGGTCCACATAGACATTGAAGTCTTGGATGCTCACTTGGACTACAATATACTCCTTAGGTGGAGTTATATGTACGCCATGTCTACCATAGCCTCCTCTGTCTTCCGCATCATGATGTTCCCCCACAAGGACCGCATCATTACTATATACCAACTGACGCACAGAGAGAATTGACCCCTAACAAACAATGATGTAATTCTACCGTATGTAGATACAGTCTCGGATGCTCTCTCACGGTACCAAGAATATGGCCCTGGCCAATTGAAACCGTCGTCTGTTCTAGGGTCATACCTAGGAGATCCTCCCATAATCCCTGATTCATCGCTCGATGTCACAGGAGCTCCGGTGTGCATGATGTCCACATAAAGCACCGAAGCTGGTCAGGACACGGACACAAGCAATAATGGCACCGATTCGTCGGCCACAGCAGCCTCTCTAGCCTACGACGCCTCCCAAACCCCTTTCCTCTACCCCCCAGCTGGTTTCGTCTCCCGGCAGATTTTGGAAACACTGGTATTACCCAACCTATTGTTGGAAATCCCAGTTTGGTACCTCATTCCCCCTACAGGAACAGGAGCCACCCACGTTACTGCCACAGAATTGAAGCCCCTCAGTCCCGAGGAGGCCCCACTCATCCAAGAAACGGTCGAAACCACCCCTGCAAAGGAAATTCCCATTGCAAAACTGGTAATTATGACTAAGAAACCGAGAAGAGAGGAAAGAAGATGGTGACCCCCGCCATTCAATGGGAATCACCATTTTGCGCCATACGTGACGTTATAGGTCACCCTACCCATATCTATCTGGAACTGGATGAATTAAAACCACTCCTTGGATCTGAGATAGACATCGCAACGTCGTGTTCCCATAAAAAGGAACCTACCACCAAAGGTAAAGGCAAAGCGTTGCATACCAATCACGCATGCGCTCTCTGCAACAACTATGGGAATTATACCCATCATTTCCTAGAGATCCCGCGATATATGGACGCCTTACATGCCATCAAGTGATCCTATCAAGAGGATCCCCCCACCCAGTCTATCAGAGATGAACCTCATATCATCCTGTACCTACATGAAGAGCGGCAATCACCTGAAAGGCTCCCCACCAAACCTCCTCCCCCAGTCGAAAGGTGCGTACTTTGCGATGAACTTGATCATTTCATCATTGACTGCCCAGCTATGGAAACGTTCCAACGATGGTACCCAGTTCATATAGTATATCGCGCTGACATGGACGTCCCATATTCAAGTCAGATATACGGTGACAACCACTCAGTACGTCGTTGTCACTACATACCGAGATTCCGCACAGCTCTAGCCTGTATGTGATCAACCATATTCTACCTCTCCCGAGAAGATGGCACAAAATCGGAATCCATGAACAGTTCGACAACTCAAGAGGATGTGACAGACAGATCTGTCCCGTTCTTTCCAACTGAAAGACGACCAATCAGGGAGATTCATCCCCCACCAAATGCCAACGAGACGACACATCATATATGATTCATATCATCATGTATCGGAACTATGACTCGATCTATCTTCTCATCTACCATAGGTGTCGAGTCAGCTGCAACTACGAGAGTAGTTGTTCCTACGACAGTGTAGACCTAATACATGTGCACTCTTTCGACTGTGTCTGGTTCCACCACATCCACGATGGAATCCTTCTCATGTCTCTCAACTAGCTCCATATGGATTAACCCAATTCAGCATAACCCTACACAAGAACAATCCCCCTTCGGGTCCTTGTTTCATTCGGATGAGGATATAATTGAGGCTATGACAGAGCCATATTACCCATGGGATGTAATGCATCACCATTTGTTGTTTCTCCCCAAAAACATGTTCAGTCCTGACAAGACGAAAAAACAAGAGATCTATGCGATCGAATCAAAATATTTCCTTCCATCAGGGAAAGTCGATCGGTTCAAAAACCCCATCCCTACACCCGACGCGTTTGAGGAACGAAATATGTCGAATATCTCACCTACCATCAAGGTGAAAATATCCCAAAATCCTGCAAAGGTCGAAGAAATATCACTAGGGGCAGCATTCTCTCCAGAATAAATAACCTCTTATACCCAATTGCTACAATAATATTGAGATATCTTCACGTGGGACTACTTAGAAATGCCTGGGCTTAGTATTACTATCATAGAGCACCATATTGACACTTGGCTTGACGTACCTCCAGTGCACTAGAAACAACGTCAATTGCACCCATCTAAGGCAGAAGCAATAAAGTGAGAAATAGACAAGCTTCACAAAGCCAGGTTTATCTACCCCATAACCTATATATCTTGGGTTTCCAACCCTATTCCCATCATGAAAAAACAGGGCACTATACGTGTTTGCACCAATTTTCAGGATTTGAACAAATCTTTCCCTAAAGACAATTATCCCACTCCATTCATCGACCAATTCATCGATGCTTGCGTAGTACATGAGGCTCTATCCATTATGGATGGGTTCTCCGAATACAATCAAATCCAGATCTGCCATACAGACCAGTACAAAATTGCGTTCACCACCCCTGGGGCACATTCGCATACAAGGTAATGCCATTTGGCCTAAAAAATGTCGGAGCCACATTCCAACGGGCCATGAATTATATATTTCATGACTTGGTGCACCTTATCCTTGCCTACTTGGACAACCTGACCGTATGCTCCAAGAAGCGCTCAGACCAACTCCAGGATCTGCGATTGGTATTCCAACGATGTCGTCAATATACCCTATGCTTAAACCCTCTCAAGTGTGTGTTTTGCGTTACTGCAGGAAGACTCTTAGGATTTATCGTGTCCCAACAAGGCATTTGCGTGGACCCCCTCTAGGTCCAAGCCATCAAATAGGTACCTCAACCTCAAACCCTCAGGAAATTTCAAAGCCTACATGGGAAGGCCAATTTTCTAAGATGCTTTGTCCCAGATTATGTTATCTGCGCTCAAGGGCTCCTACGCCTCCTCTGCCAGGACATCCCATTTAAATGGGATGATTTCTCCCAGAAAGCGTTCGATTCGCTGAAAGAAACATTATCTTCAACGCCCCTCATTAGTCCTCCAGACTATGACAAATATTATATCATGTATTTATCAGCTTCTGAGTCCACGTTAGCCAGATTGTTGGTCCAGGATGGCCCAAATGGGAAGGAGCACGTAATCTACTATGTTAGCAAAACCTTATCAGGTCCAGCATTAAGATATGAGCCTGAATAAAAGACTGCACTAGCATTGATTTATGCAATCCAAAAACTTCACCACTACGTCATCTTAAGAACCACTACGGTCATCACAGATATTAACCCCATTAAATACCTGCTCACGCTCCGCCTAATGAACCATAAGTACGCCCGTTGGATAGTCGTTATATAAGAATATGACTTATATTTTCGCTCCCCCAAAAGTAAAAAGGCGCTTTCCCTAGTAGAGTTCATTATGGATCTCCCGAGAGATACCAAGGGATCACCAGTGAACGATTTGCTACCCGATGAACACCTCTTCTTTGTAGAAACCAATAACCCTTGGTACGGCGATATTCTCCTGTTCTTGCAAACCCAAAAGTTCAGACCTCATCTCACTCGAGATGACCATCAGTGCATATGCCAGCAAGCCCCCTGATACCTACTTATGGGAGATGTTTTATATCGATGAGGCATCGACACCATTTTACGGCGATGCCTCACCCACAATCAAGCGGAGCAAGCCCTTAATGAATTCCACGGAGGCGCTTGCGGCGGCTATCTATCTGGCATGGCCACCACCCAAAAGGTCTTATGGGAAGGATATTTTTGGCCCTCCTTATTTCGCAACTGCATTATAGCAGTCAAAATATGTGAACAATGCCAATGCTTTGCCCACAAAGCAAGAGCACCTCTCGCTGCTCTGCATCCTATCATCGTCGTCGGTCCCTTTTGTAAATGGGGGATTGACTTCATGACTTTCAACCCCGCCTCATCGGGCAACCATGAATACATCATCATGTTTTTCAACTATTTCACCAATTGGGTATAGGCCATGCCTACATACCACAACACGGCAGAAACCTCCGCTCAATTTCTATTCAACCACGTGATTGCCTGATTTGGCGTCCTCGAAGAGTTAGTCTCCGACCATGGGAAACACTTCGAGAATGAAGTTTTTGAGGAACTATCTCACCACCTCAGATTCACCCATGAATTCGCTTCACCATACTACCCCCAGTCTAGTGGACAGGTAGAAGCTATTAATAAAGTACTCAAAACTATGTTACAATGCATGGTGAATAACCATAGAACTAACTAGCGCCATATGCTCTTTTCTGCCCTGTGGGCATACCACACGACTATTATAGGTCTATTTGGGCACCATTCCCAATGACCTGGTTAACTGGACATCATCCCCAGAACCAATGAATAGGGTCTATCATCCCCTATCATTTCAGTTGCTACATGCCCTAGGAAAAATAACAAGGACAAATCATCTATGACTTTCATTTGCAAAGGTTTCCAAGATTTGAAGTTTATAATATTTCATATGAGAACTCACCAATGCTGCCTCTAAAGGGACTAAGTGCATTTCATATGTAGGTAACCCCACTCTTTGCAAAGTACTTCCCAACACTCATGGTTGTGTTGGTCACATTGGGAGCGAAATTCTCATTGTTCCGGAATCTCCACTTGGCCAGTGCCTTCTAGAAGAGTTCACATGTGTCAAACTTTGAATCCATGTGCCCATTTGATACCTCTGAGACTGGGAACATGTCTTGCCTATTATTAGAAAGTCATTGAATGTAAAACTACCTTCAGCTCCTCTATAAATTGAGCATATATCTTAGTGCTTGGTAAGGAAGAATTTGAGTAGAGAAATGCTAGTGGAATTTCAATTGAGGAGTTGATTTGTGTAACATGTTGCTAGAGAGATGTGCACTGTGATGAGGCTGGGATTTTGTTGGAGATGGTGACACTAAATCAATCACTGGGTTGTAACCTCCCCTTCTATCCATTAATAAAGATTGTTGCTTACTTTCCCACATATGTATTTGTATAAGCTCATGTATTTCATATTATGAACTCTTGTCTTATGTATATGGTTTATGTTTTATTGATTTAACCAAATAACTTGAATAGACATATGTATTATTGCTATCTTTTGTTGTTTAGTGTTCATTCTTGCAGGAAATATTTTCGGACATCTAGCTTGGATTTGAAGCTACAGCAAGAGCGACAGAACGAGAATAGGATGCGCTTAGATTCCAAGTAAATTATTTGATATGTTCTGTGTATTTATTTATAGTTAGGAAAAGTAGTTGCAAAGTCTTTAACCTGTTGTTCTATATGAACACTACATCTAGGGAATAATGTTTTATCCGCAATCCATAATTCCGCATAACAAATTGGCGACTCCACTAGGGATCAAACCAGAATCTCTGTTTTCGCAGATATATACAATATAATATCATGCAAAAAAAAAATTAAGATTGCGCACAACGAAACCTAGGACAAGAGACAGTGTGTTTTGTATGCAGGTAGCTTTCATTTTAGCTGCTATGCAATGCACTTTTCGATGTCCAAGGGTGCGTTGCCCTCTTTAGGAGCAGAATTTACCCTACGGACCCCAAAACCCTAAAAATTTTCACTGAAAGGAAATGAAATGATTACTAAAGGAAAGACAGGGTTCATATCACTAACCTGGATCCAACGGCAATGAAATATGTCCACAGAAACGATCGCAATCAGCAGCTGAAGTTTCGAGGCAAAATCAAGTTCAGAGATCCAAAATGCAAATGGTAACTATGGAATGGTAAAAATGAATAATAAAACTCTTTTTAATATTCATTTAATTGTTTTCAAATCATATTTATTGCTATGACTATGGTTTTATTATGTTTTTATCATGAAGCAGGTATTTTTAATCCATCTAGTGTTGTTCTGAACAGATCTTACAACTGATGAACATATTAGTCGTGCAGATTTATTCCAAGAATGATTTGACCATAAAGCACACTTTTTCTCCTTATTTTTCGAGCTTTGTTAAAACAAAAAAGGATTTGAAGTGCATTTTTATCTCTCTTTCGAGCTTCGATAACAATGAAAAAGGAACCCCTAGAGTCTTCTTTCAGCTCTTTTCACACTCTGATAATGTGAAAATATTGCCGAGCACTTGTCTTTTCGAGCTCGTAAAATTAAATGAATTGATACCTACTTAGTATAAGTTTAACCCTTTTCCAGACTGAGCTAGATTATTTACGAAAAAGGAATACCTTGGTCGAACATGACTAAAGAGGTTCTCTCAGATATTATTTTGCACTTTCGGATCAGAGCGACAACTTTACGAAAAAGTACTTATGCAGTTTTCTTTCGTCCTATTTTTCAAACTCTCTAAATATGAAAAAGGACCGGGCTGTCACTATCGTTAAGCTCATTAAAACATAAAATAGGGATGGGCTTGTTGATCATGGCAAGAATCGAGTTTCATTCATCGCTAGACTCGTTAAATTATTAAATAGCGATACTTTATTCGCCCGAAGGGTTGAATTATAGATCAAGCAAATTTTATCCTCCTCAAGCTTGTTAAAAAATAAAGAGGTATTGGTCGACAAATGACCGGGGGGAAATTTGGGAAAGTGAGCAGAACTTTTTATAGTAGCAGGTCGCTCTTGAACATGACACTTCACTCCATCACCGTAACTATTTGGGTTGAGTAATATTCTTGAAAATTCATTCATACCTATGGTTCATAATACCTTCACTTCGGTTTTGGGTCAATGCTGCAAACTCATTTCAGTGTCGCCGATATGTTCAAGGGAAGTCATCCAATGAATACTCATCCTTCTGCAATACCCATAAACCTTCATTCTCATGACATTCATCCCTTAACTTTGCTATATCAATTCATACCTTTGTCTCTAAAACCAGTAACTCCCATTTCGCAATAAGGTGGCTTCCTATTGATGAAAAACCATTACCAAGGAAGTTCACTTAGAAGCATTATATTCTAGTACCATGAGGCTTGTTACAACATCGACAAGATCCTCGCTTCTAGACTTTTGACCGAAATATTTTTTTTGGCATTCAACATCAAATCATCTATTCACGCCTTACGAAATGTATTATAGTACCTTGAGGGCCATTGACATCAATGGTGGTTCTCTCGCGTTTGTTAACAGCTCACATCATTGGCTGGTAATCAAATGATGTCTTTCCATGTTCGACTACAAATCATATATTCTCATGGCTAGACTTGTACCTGAATGATCAAGTGAATGAGATAAGAAGACCCCGGATCTAGTTCAACCATCTGGGCTGCAATTTCAGGATTGTTGTACACATTATCTGTACGGTGCCCTTACATACAGATTGTCATCCGAACATGGGCCTATATCTGTAGGCATGTCTGCATTGGGAAACATTCCATTGAAGACGAATTTCTGCACTATGTACATTTTATTATATAGTTTATGTTTTGAGCATGGGAATTCCTTACCTCAACAATTTATGATCAAGAGGATATATCATGATGTAATGTATTGTAAGATTGATGTAGGTCGCCACTCTGCTTCATCTCCAGCCCACCACAGTGTAAAGCATCTCAATCAAAATATCGTTATTATTATTCTGACTTCATGCTTTAGGGGGAAATTGTTATAGGCCTATTTGGGCACCATTCCCAATGACCCAGTTAACCAAGCATCATCCCTAGAACCAATGAATAGGGTCTATCATCCCCTATCATTGCAGTTGCTACATGCCCTAAGACAAAGAACAAGGACAAATCATCTATGAATTTCATTTACAAAGGTTTCCAAGATTTGAAGTTTATAATATATCAAATGAGAGCTCACCAAAACTTCCTCTAAAGGGACTAAGTGAATATATCAAATGAGAGCTCACCAAAACTTCCTCTAAAGGGACTAAGTGCGTTGCATATGCAAGTAACCCCACTCAAGGTGCTTTGCAAATCACTTCCCGACACTCATGGGTGCGTTGGTCACATTAGGAGCGAAATTCTCATTGTTTTGGAATCTCCACTTGGCCAGTGCCTTCTAGAAGACTTCACATGTGTCAAACTTCAAATCCATGTGTCCATTTGATACCTCTGAGACTGGGAACATGTCTTGCCTATTATTATAAATTCATTGATCGTAAAACTACCTTCATCTCCTCTATAAATTGAGCACAGATCTTAGTGCTTCGTAAGGAAGAATTTGAGAAGAGAAATGCTGGTGGAATTTCAATTTAGGAGTTGATTTGTGTAACATGTTGTTGGAGAGATGTGCATTGTGATGAGGCTAGGATGTTGCTGGAGATGGTGACACTAAATCAATCACTTGGTTTTAACCTCCCCTTCTATCCATTAATAAAGATTGTTGCTTTCTTTCCCACATATGTATCTGTATAAGCTCATGTATTTCATATTATGAATTCTTATCTGATGTATATGGTTTATGTTTTATTGATTTAACTAAATATCTTGAATACACATCTATATTATTGTTATCTTTTTTTGTTTAGTGTTCATTCTTTCAGGAAATATTTTCAGAAATCTATCTTGGATTTGAAGCTACAGCAAGAATGACAGAAAAAGAATAGGAAGCGCTTGGATTCCAAGTAAGTTCTTTGATATATTATGTGTGTCTATTTACAGTTAGGAAAATAAGTTGCAAAGTCTTTAACCTGTTGTTCTAGATGAGCACTACATCTAGGGAATAATGTTTTATCGGTAATCCATAATTCCGCATAACAACGACGGTAAATACGTCCATTGGTTTCACTCCCTTCCACTTAGTATATGAGGTCGAGGCCATGATTCCCATCGAACGCAACATCCCAAATTTATATGCCGCCATTGAACTCCTTGATAATACCCAGCCTCTAGAACAATGCCTAGTACAACTAGAGCTTGTTGACAAAAATCGACGACAATCGCTACAACACAACGAGGCCCACAAGAAAAGGGTAAAAGTATCATTCGACCACCACATCACCCCTCGCTCATTCACCGAGGGATAATTAGTCCTTCGCTATGATGTCGCAAAATAATCCCTAGGGCCAGGAAAGTTCGAAACCTTGTGGAAAGGACCCTACATCATTAAACATTGCCTCTGACATGGGGCATACATATTGACGAAACCGGACGGGACCTGCCTCAAAAACCCTGTCAATGGCCTTTACCTCAAGAAATTATACCCATAAGGGCCAAGACAACCCTTCCCCAGAGTGAATGTACACAACCCCAACCACTTAATATTTTTGACCAAAATACTTAATTAAAAAAAGCTCAAAGTGCCACCATGGAACGCCAACCTGAACCCTATTTCGGATTTGCTGATGGAGCATCAAGATGGTCTCAAATTTTAGCCGCAATTGCTTAGGTCATTTACCACCCTGACTGATTTCCAATCTACTCAAATGGTGTGTGCATCGGTTCAACAACAAACAATCAAGTAGAATATGGCGCCGTCATCAGACTTATGTGCGATGCCCTCCATCAGGGTATATGCCATATACATATCTATCTCGATTCCTAGTTAGTAGTGTAGTAGTTAAACCAAACATTTGAGACAAGAGATACACATCTGTTTAGAAAATATTTGCATGCCAAAAGATTAAGCAAACAATTTGACTATATCACATTTACACAGATACCAAGGAGTCAAAACCAAACAGTTGATCACATAGCTAACAATATCCTAAAATAGAATGCATCTCGAATAAACCATCATACGTAAAAAACCAAAAACATAGATATCCATCAGCATAAAATCATACATAAACCGAACCAGGTGACACATCATATAGAGATGCAAAAAATATCCCTCATATAAATATATCACAATATGTATGTCTAAGTACAAAAAATCGTGTCGCTAGCCCAACTACCAACCCTCGTCAAAAATAAGGGAAGCATCCTCATAATGGGTGCTTTCCCTGTGTACAAAAATACTCTAGGGTGGTGCCCCCTCAGGAGGGGCACCTGGACCCACCACCACCCTCGGTGCCACCACTTGAGCTATCGTTGCAACCGTGATCGCCACCCGACGAAGAACGGGTTGATAGTCTCTCTCGCGGGCCATCATAGTCTCAAACCAAACCTCCTTGAAGTCATCCATGAAACCCCGAGCAAGCATCCCCTGGGTCAAGCAATCCACTCGACCCCGGAAATCCTCAAGAACTGACACCTGAGCTATCAGTTCTGCAATACGAGCATCTATAGTATCTGCGCGAGCCACTACCGTGTCAACACGAGCTCGCTCGGTCGCAATCTCTCCAAAAACTAAGCTACTACCCTCCCCTGAAGGGCCAGCACCACCTCCAGGTCCCCTAGTAGCACCTCCTCCCTGATCACCCCTAGGTCGTCGTGGAGGATTGTGGCCGACCAACCGAGCCATGGGGTGACCCACCTCGCCAACATCTACAAGAGTAACCAAAATGATGTCAGTGTCACTAGAAAAACACATAAGTACATGTATACTCAAATAAATGCAGAAAACATACACAACGTACCTATGGGACCCCAAGCGTAACCATAAGGGAGACCCATGTATGGATCCCCCCAGAAGTCCATCCCTGTGTACGGGTATGGTAGGAACATCTGTGGGTTGGCCTTAAACCAGGCCTCTGTCGTGGCGTTCCAGTAACTCCCCACCATGCCACCACCTCCTCGCAGCATCAGCGGAGCCCATCTCCTTGTACAGGGCTCCCGTGGCCCCCCAGGAGGCACTGCCACTACTGGCCTTAGCAGCATTACTCTCTCATACATAATGTTGCACAAGATATTGGCATACGCAAACGAATTAGATCCACGTTGGAACTTGTTGAGTTGCGACACCATCCCATCAAAGTAGAAATGGGCAAAGTCAAAAAAATGCCCGGACCTCGACCGGCATAGCACTCCAACCTGCAAGCCTGATGCTCGATGTGGAGCAACCCACCCTGCTAGTCTCACAATCACTGCCAGAGCACATCGCTCTGCCAGATCTGTAACTAATGCAATGTTGATGCATCCCTCCGTAATAGGTGCCCCACCACAGTGGCATCTCCTAAATCTCTCCAAGTCCACTCTCCCGTCAGGGAGTGGATATCGCAGCGCCTCACCCTGAGGTAGTAACCCAGTCACAAAGCAAACATCCATCTTAGGATGAATGACCAAGCGTATCCCACGTAATACGAACATTTTGCGCCTCCTGCGCCAATGACGGATCACGTAACGTAGCAGTCGGTCCTACAACCGAAGAAGCTCGTTCTCTACGAACTTCAAGAGTCCCCATAGTGCCAGCTGACGATGCGCCGCAGCATCAGTGGCCAGATCAACACGGAACTCGGGCAAGTCCCGCTCCCTCCACAATAACCTGTCATCAAAACAAGTACCTATCAATACAGATAAACCCAAAAATAAGCAAAAATCCAAAAATATTTTATGCCTCATCTTTGCATGCATGTCCCTCAGATAGGTGCGCATAGTGCGCACCTGTATTTTTCACAGGTGCACTTGAGGCGTGCTGAAAAATGGGAAATGAGTGCATTAGCGCGCTTATCCCTCGAAAAAACGCACAGGGGGCACGCCTATGCCCTGATCGCCCACGCAATCTAGGGCAAAAAACACCTAGAATCTATACAAACCCAGTCTGTACGGACCCTTACACCATCAAACTGAAAAAATTCAAGTAAAGGACGTCATGAAGGTTACCTGGGCATGATCTCGCAAACCCCTGGTGCTCAGGCTGAATGCAATGGCAAGAAATTCTACGCAGTCCTCTGACCTCTCAAAAATTTAGCAAGTAGAAATGAATTGAATTAGGGCCATATCCACCTATATATCGCCCTTTTCAAAAAATTGGGAGGACCATAACGAGATATCAGAAGGTCCATTCTCCAAATGGTAATTTGCACCATATTCAGCACTCCATGATGAACAGAGGTGATGCCACACATTCGCACTCCCGAAAAAATATTTTTTCAGCACCGGTAGGTATGCCCTCTCTCATCTTCTTTTTTAAAAGCTCATGACTTTCAATAATAGTTGATAAATAATATGCTTTCACTTGAGGTAGTTTTTTTTGGAGGAAAAGCTCACAAACCATCCACAACGTTGTCTCTTGAAAGTTCCATAGAATGTATCATTCTACCCCCAGTATGATAGAGTCCCAGAAAACTCTGCATATCCTGACATCATTTCTCCATCAGAAATAAACCATAGGGTCCTCATATCCGACCGTGTTTATCATCACCTCACCTCGCACATGATAAACATCTTCGTTGGTCAGTAGAACCTCCCCTCCATGGCGCCCGTCACCCACAATAGACCATATATCACAACAAAAGTGACACCATTTCCATACCACTTTAGTCTGGAAAAGCACCTCATACCCATCTGTTCACCATGAATAAGGTGAAGTTTACCATACAAGCTAAAACCCCCTTCCCGAACGACCAGGTTGTACAAGCAGATCAAGAGCGCACCACCACGCCTCACATTTGGCCCACCATACCTCCACCAGCATGATCCCATTTGTGATACTTTCTCATCTGCTTCATCAACCCCGCCCATGAGACCAACCAATGGGACCCCCACCCTCAGAAAAACACCTTCCTCACACCATCAGTGAGTGGACACTTTCATGTTTTGGGGTACCCGTCTCTGTTTTTTGTACAAACCAAACCCCATTATTTTATTCTTTTCATAAGTGTACAAAGACCTCGAACGGTGCACTACGTCCTTCACCCTCTCACTTCATATTTTCTCCCACGGCTGCAGTCCCTGAACACCCTTGGTTGGAGTATTATACCCCCCACGCACACGCCATCATGACATTCATAGTCGATTTACACCTGCCCTGGAAGTCCTACCGACTCCAGGGATTTCCCCATCAGAAAAAACTATGATTGCCGCCAAGCTGCTTAAGTATACTCCGACTTCGGGCCACTGAATCCCCATCATTAGTTTTCAGTCACCCCTCGCCTAAATGCCTATGTTAAACCCATCACATCCATGTCCTTGACCCCTTATGTCAGTGACCCCTCGTTTGGTTGAGGCTTCCTTTTTGTCGACTTCAACACCTACATTCCAAAAATGAAGCGGTACCTTGGATCACCCCTCCCCATACAAGGGGCATCCTTGGGTGGCACTGTGGGAGACATCATTGTCCACAGATGTCATCGATCCTCTTGACATTCGACTTCAACAAAAGCTTTCATGTCAAGATGGTATCGTACCTTACAACCATTTCACTTTGATCAAATACGTCGAAGACCCGTGCCTCCATAAGCGTCTTTGTCAACATTGCTTACACAGGAAGATCCCAGCAAACACCTATGCGTAAAATGCGCAGCTATATGCCATACCAATTTACACATGTGGGTACCATATTCCACCTGTTTTCAAACAAAAAATTCCCCTGAGGATGTCAGCAGTCGTCGTCAGAAACTGCCAACATCACTACCATGCTAGTGATACAGATAGAACACATATCTGTCAACTAGATTTGTTTAACTAGCCACAGCATTACAAGCATGGGACATGCCCACCTAGTAGAAAATTTGTATATGTATTGTAAATTGTATTTTCTTACAGGGATCCCTTAGGCCATGGTCATTCTTGGAACAGGTGCAGGGTGTTTTCAATTCCAAGCTTCATGCAGGCCTCTCTCTCTCTACGCAAGATACAGAAAAGAAACTATAATGTATTTCAGCTATACAGTTCTTCCTAGACCTCACACATTAGGGGGCAACTGTTAACATTGGAAAATCATACAGCAGAAGATGACATTAATTAATTTCAGGCAAAAAGATTTACAGGGCTGGAATACATTACAGAATCTGGAAAGTATTGAAAAATCTCTAAGGTCTAAGGAAAATAAAAATTGAACTAGTCCTAAATGATATTTGTGCGCATAATCCTTCGTGAAGAGTGCCTTCAGCGTGCCTTTTTGCCCGATATGCACACAATTCTGGGAGTGGAAAAATGTCACTATCTGGGACCACACAAATCAAAGGACAAGTGATGCCTTACTTGAAGCTGCCTAAGGACAGCCACCAACGCCTCCTTAGACACTATGTGAGCACACAATGTAATATTTGGAGCACACAAGGGAATCATATCCCTCTCTTGGGTCACCATCCTCCATGTACCAAGAGAAGGAAGAGAGGATTTGAAATATCCTATATAAGGCCACCATGAGATGAAAAATTGTTGAACACATTGTTATGCTAGCTGGAATTGCCCAAGTAATACCATCAGTGTGTGAGTTGGAGCTGAAGATAGATGGGACTCAATTGTTTGCCACCCAACAAGTTCAGTCCAACATAGTAGAGAGAGAGGGAGACTACACCAAGGCAAGCTTGGGATAAAAACATCCTTGCATCGGGACCTAGAACCATTGTCTAGGGGCCCTTTGGCAAGAGGGTAAAGTTTCACTCTTCTTACCACCAGCACTCAATAAGAGGGGCCTAGAGCCACCATTCGTATTATTTTTGTCATTCGACTCTTTTCATAGCTCGTGTTTATTTGTTGATTTTTTAGTTTAGTTTTTAGTTTATATATGCATGTTATTTCTCTATCTAGTATGCTTATTGATTCTAGCTTGTTCCACTAACTTGCTTGACTCCACTTCTTATTCCCTGTTACCAATAACTTGAGAGGGTATACCACACCCCTTAAGTTGGTGTGATTTCATACATATGTGCACCAAACACACTACAACACCTAGAAAACAACCAAAGACACTCATAAGTTTGTAATTAATGCTACGAGGATTGAAGCTCATTCAAAATCTCAAACACCACCTTTATTTCTCATATTTGAGTTATTCAATCATAATGTACATAATCATCTAGCAGACTTCAATGCTTCATGAAATATTATGCCATTTTAAATTTGCAAGAAAATAAATGCAACCCCATAGAAAAATAATGTGAATATTATACAATTGTATCGAAACTAAGCACAAGTTGTTGGTGAGCTCAATTACATGCTTATTCAATTTATTCTGATCCTAGAGTTCACCAAGTCATTTATATTGTGGTAATTGTTATACCATAAGATTATGGTATATGTTAAGCAAAGACTGGTCTAATAAGCCCTTAGGTATATTTTTCAACTGATTAGCCCCATCTGTGGCTCCCATAAAAAGGAAAGACTAATTAGATACAAGTGGATAGTGAGTCACATATGAATTACATCATAACATAATTGGAAGGACAAAATGAGCCTATAAGATTCGCTTAAGAAATGGCGGGGAATTTCCTCTTGGAATCAAATCTTGGATTTTAAATGTCCCATCCATCCCCAGTACCTTCAGATAGATAATAAAAAATCCTTCCTTGTACTCTAACTAGTGCAAATGAAAATTACAAAATAAATGTAAATAAAATTAATTTAGATAATAATACTCATGTAGAGAATAATATCTAGACTCTTAAACTATGAAAACTCTAAAAATTAGGATGAAGTTAATGTAGGTTGCATATTACTAGAGCCCACAAAGAATAAAACTCTCATTTCATCTCACTTGGAATTTGAATGCACTAATAATACAACTGATTATGAGGCTCTGATCTTTGGCTTGAATAAGGTCATTGATTTGCAGGAAGAATGCATCAATGTTATTGGTGAATGAACTTATCACTAAATAGGTACTCAACTCTATTTATTTCTCGTCTCCACATTTGAAAAATTAGAAGCAAGAGGTACTAAGTCTTATTTCATCATTTAGAGCTTTAAATACTATTTTAGTCAGTAGATCTAGAAACATTGCAACTAATAATTTGGATAATTTAGAATATTTCTTTACTCGTATAAAGGGCGGATTTTTATCAAGATAATTTATAAACATGCCATTCTAGATAATGTGACTAATTTCTGAATTTTCAATGATGATGAATAGATCTTGGAATTCATTAAAAAAATTGAACATATTCAAAGATGTTTCTATTGATGAAGATGACCATGAGAGATATTTAGAATATGGAATGACAGTGCATAAAGGAAATATGATTATTAAAGTAGTTACCTTGGAAAAACTATATGATTTGCAGAACCAGTTCAAAGGGCCTCCAAACACCAAAACCTAGATTTCAAAATTAAGGCATTAACAAATAAACCTTGGTACATCATAGGATCCAAATTATGTAAATCTCGGTACATGTTGCACTGGATTTAATTGCTAGGAATGTATTCAATTATTCAAGAAGTATTTTCTTGGAATTATGATGATATAAATACATATGATACTTGATTCATTCAACATTCCATCCCTATCGAAGACGGTATCAAACCTTTCCAACAAAAGATGCATAAGGTGCATCCAACTCTACAACCACTTATACTGGAATAATTGAATACTTTGTTGAATGTGCATATCATCTTCAAATTCAAACATTCCAATTGGGTCTCAAATTAAGGGATATTGACTATGTGTGAATTTTTGAAATCTTAATCAGGCCTATGATAAACACAATTATCATATTCCATCTATGGAATAGATACTTAAAATAATGTTAGGTTCTAAAACGCTCTCACTGTTAGATGGATTATCCAATTACAATCAAGTTTTGGTATCAGAACTAGATCAATTGAAAATGACTTTCAGAACTAAATAGGGCATACTTGCTTATAGGCGCAAGATTTTTGGACTAGTGAATGTTAGAGCTACCTTTCAATGTGTAATGGAAATAGAATTCAGATGATTAATCAGGAAAAGTGTGGTCATATATCTTGATAATGTAACGATTTTCTCCAAAAGGCACACAAACAATTTACTCCATGTCGTAAATATGGGATATCGTTGAACCCCAAGAAGATCATCTTTGCAGTCTCAAAACTAAACTTCTTGGGTCATATCATCATTTATAATGGAACAACTATATATTTTTGTGAAACCAGCTCCAAAAATAGAAGAAAAGAGATATCAATTCCTTATAAATAAGCCACTTCGAGGGGGCAACCTCCAATACTTTACATGAATGAACAATTCTTTGATGATACAAAATTACAAAACCTCCTTTATATATATAGGAGTCCATGGGGCGAGTCCATGGGGCCACAATGTAATCTTAGCCGACCTAACAATAATAATTTAAGGGCACAATAATAACAATATGGGGGTTACAGGGGTACAATAATAACAATAAGGGGCTTCCACTAACAACAATAAGGGACTATACTAGTAATATAGGGACCTAACATGCCCCTCTCCTTCAAAAAAGTGTTGTCCTCAACGCTTGAGTAGCTCTGGGTGCTTCTGTATAAAATTATCATCCTCCCATGTAGAATCTTCAGTGGGTAAGTTCTTCCACTTGATGATATACTCTGAAATTGTTTGATTTCGTAGATGTCGAGTTCTTGTTTCTGTGACCGCTTCAGGTTCCAATATGATTTTTCCATCCTCATAAAGTTCTGGAAATATTGTTTGAACTAGAAGATTTTCACCTATAACCTTCTTTAAGCATGAAACATGGAAAATTGGATGCACTCATGAAGAAGCAAGAAGCTCCAATTTGTATGCCATAGTACCAATATTTTGCAACACCTTGTAATGACCATAGTACTTTGGCGATAATTTATTATCCTTCTTAGCTTGCTTGAGGGACATTTGTTTGTATGGTTGTAGCCATAAAAATACCCAGTCTCCTACATCGAAACTTCTCCCGCTACGATGTTGATATGCCTGTTGTTTCATTCGATTTTGTGCCAAATTCAAGTTATCCTTTAAGAGTTGGAGAACTTCTTGTTGATGCTCTATGTGATCTTCCACAGCTTGAACCTTCGAATTTTCTCTTAAATATGATGTGATGGACGGTGGATGATATCCATAAAGTGCCATAAATGGGGTCACTTTTGCTGCAGTATGGAAGGAAGTGTTATACCACCATTCAGTGAGAGGTAACCACTTGACCCATTTTGTTTGTTTATCATATATAAAACAACAAAGATATCCTTCCAAACATTTATTTACTATCTCAGTTTGACCATCGGATTGAGGATGATAAGATGAGCTATGAGATAATTGAGAACCCAAACAAGAAAATAACTTCGTCAAAAAATTTTCAGTAAAAATGGGATCTCTGTCTCTCACAATAACCCTTGGGTTTCCATGTAGCTTTTGAATTGTGTCCATAAATGTAGTAGAAACTTTAATTGCTTTAAATGGATGAGATAATGCACAAATGTGTGCATACTTGGTAATTCCATCAACTACCACCATGATGACACTCTTTCCTTCAGAATTAGGTAAACCAGTGATAAAATCCATTGAAATCTCCTCCCAACATTGACTTGGAATGGATAAAGGTTATAGAAGACCCGGGATCTTAATTGTCTCAACTTTATTTTGCCAGCAAACCAAACATTCCGCCACAAATTTTTGAATATCAGATTTAAGGCCATCCCAAAAAAATTCTTTCTTCACCCTGTGGTAAGTTTTTAAAAATCCCGAGTGTCCTCCTAAAGGAGAAGTGTGCAATTCCAAAAGAATATTTTGTTTTAGTTGGGAATTCTTACAAATATAGAAGTGATCTGTGTACCATAAGGAATCATTTTTCCAACTAAATGTATCAAATGTACTAGGATCTTGCTGCAAATTTTGAATGAGTGTCCACACTTCTTCGTCCTTCTTCCATTCATCCCTTGCTTCGGTTATCTAATGTGGTTGGATAATAGATATGGCACAAAACAATGCTTCCACCTCTTCATTCTTTCTTGAGAGTGCATTTGCAACAACATTTAGCTTCCCTTTTTTGTAGATTATTTAAAAGTCATAACCAAAAATCTTTGTGACCCATTTTTTCTACTATTCTAAAGATAGAATTTGTTCCAAAAATTTCTTAAGACTATCATGATTATTTTTTACCTTTTAGTGTCTTCCCATTAGCTAAGTTCGCCATTTCTTTAGTGCATGCAGTATTGCTAACATTTCCTTCTCGTAAATAGCTTTCTGTAGATACTTTCCATTGGTTGGATGACTTTCAAAAGCAATGGGTCCTCCTTCTTGCATTAAAACAGCACCAATTCCATTTCCTGAGGCATCACATTCCACAATAAAGGTTTTTGTGAAATATGGCGTAGCTAAGACCGGTGCTAGGCACATTGCTTCTTTAAGATGTTCAAAGGCCTTAGTTGCTTCAGGAGTCCATAAAAATGCATCTTTCTTCAATAATGTTGTTAGAGGTGCTGCTATTCTCCCATAATTCTTAACAAACTTGCGATAATACCCTGTTAACCCGAGAAATCCTCGCAACTGCTTTATGGTTGTGGGGACTTTCCATTACTTAATGGCTTTAATTTTGTTAGGGTCTACTTTAACACCCTCGTGAGATACAATATGACCCAGATATTCCACCTCTTGTACTCCAAAGAAACATTTGGATTTTTTTCATATAATTGTTTCTCCTGCAATAGTTTGAGCACCCTGTCAACATGTTCAACATGACCCTTCCAAGACCTGCTGTAGATTAGTATATCAACAAAAAATACTAGCACAAGTTTTCTAAGGAAGGGTTTGAAAATGGAATTCATCAACCCTTGAAATGTAGAAGGTGCATTAGTAAGGCCAAAAGGCATGACCAAAAATTCATAATGACCCTCATGAGTTCGAAATGCTGTTTTTGGAATATCTTCAGTCTTCATTCTTATTTGATGATATCCTGAACGAAGATCCAACTTGGTAAAATAAATTGCTCCATGTGATTCATCCAATAATTCATCAATCACAGGAATGGGAAATTTATCTTTAATGGTGAGCTTATTGAGCTCCCTATAATCCGGACACATTCGCCATGATCCATCCTTCTTGTGTACCAATACTACGAGAGCAGAGAAAGAACTTTGACTAGGTTGAATTATACCCGCCTCTAACATTTCTGCAATCATACGTTCAATTTCGCTCTTTTGGAAGTAAGGATATCTATAAGGCCTGATGTTTGGAGGAACACTTCCTAGAATCAAATAAATAGCATGATCATGATCACGAATAGGTGGGAGTCCTTTGGGAGTTTCAAACACCTTGGAATGATTGTCCAAGACTTGTTGGAGATCTGCAGAAATAGATGATTTTGGTGTTGGAACTTCTAGTGAGCATAATTTTGAAATTATGCCTCGTTGTTCTTTCTTTAGAAGCTTTGTCATGACATTAGAGCTTATTATCTTTCCCGGCTTCCCCGCAATACCCTGTAATTTGACTTCCTTTCCTTCTGAAAAAAATTTCAAGAAAATTTCTTGAAAATTAAAAGCTACCGTCCCCAAAGATTGTAACCATTGTACTCCTAGTACAACATCAGCACCTCCCATAGGAATGGAAAGCATTGGAATATTCAATATATATTCCCCCATGGTTAGCTTGATATTATGGAATTTTCCAGAGCAATTTATAGTTCCTCCATTTGCAACCATCACTTGACATTCTGGTGCTGGGTATAGGAAACAATTTAATTCCTTGGCTACCTTACAATGAATAAAATTATGGGTGCTACCTGAATCAATCAACACTATTACCTTTTTCTTCTTGATATGCCCTTCTATCTTGAGAGTTTGAGGAGTGGTAATTCCTGCCAGTGCATTACACGATATGGTCGGATTCATTTCTTCCTCTTCTAGGGCTGGTTCCTGGTGTATATCCTCTTCTTGTTCATTTTCTTCTTCCTCTTCAAAATCTATGTAAAATAATTTCTTCTCAGCACACTTATGACCTTTAGTGTATTTGCCATCACAACTGTAGCAAAGCCCTTTTGCTCTTTTTTCTTCCAATTGTTGTGGTGTCAACCTTGTAGGTTGTGGAAATCTAGGCGTAGCAACACTTCCTTCTTTATAGAAGTGAGTGGTAGGCTTCCTTGTCGCCATAATTTTACATTCAATTTTTCTTGCCAAACTGAATGCCTTCTCCAATGAATCAGGTTCCAAAATGCGAACTTCATGTTGGATGTTATCCTTTAAAGTACCTATGAAGAGATCAATCCTGTGTTCCTCTGGAATATCATTTACCCTTATATTCAATTTTTGGAAGTCCTCAATGTGCTCCCCCACTAAACCCTTTTGTTTTAGATTTATCAATTGGCTAAAGAATGTGTTGCTCTTTGTATCCTCATAATGTGCTATCATTTCCTCCATAAAAATTGACCAAGTGACAATTTTTTTACAGGAGCAAAGCCATCGATACCATAAAAATGTATTTTGTTCTAAACGTAAAGTTGCAATGTGTACATTTTGTGTGTTTTGCACATTATTGAGATCAAAATATTGCTCCATCTGTAGTATCCATGTTACAGGATCCTTTCCTTCAAACTTCCTCATATCCATTTTTGGAATATGGTGGTTCTTCCGTCCAACATTACAGTTTATGAAATCACGATTAACATTTATTTTGTTCTCATCATGAGTTTCCTCTACTATCTTTTCACCATTAGGAAAAATTTCTTGTATCAACTTTGCTAAACCTTCTATGTCTACTTTTAGATCATTCTTCATGTTTTCCATGTTGTCTTTCATTTTTTCATCGATCTTAGCTTCCATGTCATCCATCTTAGCTTCCATGCCATCCATCTTAGATTCCAAACCATTCATCTTATCTTCCACGCCTTTCTTCAAACCATCCATCTTAGTTTCCACGTCTTTCTTCAAAACTTCCATTTCATTTTTTTTTGCTCTTTGCAAGAGCAAAATTTTAATACACTTTCTCTTGTAATTTTGATATGTCATGTTTCCATTCTTCGTCTTCATGAGTCATAGTAGAGCCTTTTAAAGGCTTAATGGGTGTCGAATGCTTTTTAGGGGCCATTTTAGAATCCAATACTGATATCTATTCTACAATATGCCCTTGGAATCAATTCAACTTGATTCTTCAAAAAAAACTAATGAAATTCAGAAAACAAAAACAAAAACAAAAAACCTTTTACTTGCTTTTGAGGAGCTTGATATTGAAATTGAATTATCTCTATACTTGTGAATCCTCAATATCTGAAATTCAGCCCTGTAGTATCCCTCTGAAGCTTCTCTCAAATTCCACAAGTCGAACCTGATTTGGATTCTTCAAGACAAAGTTATGTCCAATCTCCCACAATGACCCAATTATGGACTGGTTCAGTAGATCGAACTACAGTCCGTGTACTTGCGGCCACTTTTTACATCATTCCAATATGATGCTCAGAGAGAGAGCTATGAATATTTTCCCATGATCACCTCTTTGAGATGTAATTCAGAAGCCTGAAAATGCCCTAACTTCCACAGATCATATCTCTGAAAATATTGCAAACCAAGATCTGAAATTTTGCAACGATTTTCCTCTAAATTTCGGCTTCGCACTCTAAAAATTACAGCTTCTGAACCTTCGTAGAAAACAAGTTATAGCAAAAATTCCACGATGACCTATTTAGGTTAAATTCAGGAACCTGCAAAATGACCTAAATTCCACAAATCATCTCTCCGAAAATATTGCCAACCAAGCTCTGAAATTTTGCGACGATGTTCCTCGGGATTTTGGCTTCACACTCTAAAACTTTTAGCCTCTAAACCTTAGTATAAAAATAGTTATAGCGAAAATTCCACGATGACCTGTTTGGAGCAGTGAAACCCTAGAATCCCCAAGCTTTGATACCAAATGTTGTGAAACTAGCTCCAAAAATAGAAGAAAAGAGATATCAATGCCTTGTAAATAAGCCACTTCGAGGGGGAAACCTCAAATACATTACATGAATGAACAATTCTTTGATGATACAAATTACAAAACCTCCTTTATATATATAGGAGTCCATGGGGCCACAATGTAAGGAAGACTTTTGGTTGTTATGGATATCATCAAAATGAAGGAAGACTTTTGAAGGGTAAAGGTGTGAGTGATGAAAGAATGGTTCAACTGATAGGATAGGTAAGAGACAGTATCAATCCATTGGGCTATGGAGTCACAAAAGGATTTAATTGCACAACAAGTTTCAAGAGTAGTCCATGGGGCAAGTCATCTATATCAAAGGATCTCTTTAAGTTGATTTTGTGATATGGAACATTAAAAGTGTTGTGAAAGAATCAAACATACAAGAAAACAAAGGGCAGCTTAAGATCAAGTAAGGACTTTTAACCTAGCCTACTTTTAGCATACTCTCAAAGGAAAACAGTTAAGATAAACAAAGAATAGCCTAAGATCAAGTAAGGACTTTTAACCTAGCCTGCTTTCAGCGTATTCTCAAAGGAAAACATTCAAGATGAACATAAAATGTAGCCTAAGATCATGTAAGGACTTTGAACCTAGCCTGCTTTTGGCATACTCTTAAGAGATCTTTTCAAAGAAATTGTTGGATATAAACTAGAGGACAGGGCTAACCATAGACTTCTCCAGTTCAACTTTAATTAGCAGACCTTTCAAGAACTTTCAAAGACAATATCTCAAGTTGTACCTAGGAAACATGGGCTCACCAACACTTCACTGGTTATACTCTATTGAATTATCCTCAAAACAAAAATTAGAAGAAAACATAGAGATAAAGATTTATCAGTGAGAAATAGGGTACTTTGCAGTAAATCCTAATCTATATTTGTTGTTATTTATCAGAGAAAGTGGATAGTATGGAAAACATGAGAAAAATAACAATTACAGTAAGAAAAACATCACCATTGACATAGACCAGGATCCCATAAATCAGCTTGTATATTTGATGTTCAAACTAGTTACAATCTTCATGTCCAGTAGGTCTTTACAGCTTCAATCTTCTCTTATCAACCTATCTTTCTTCAATTACAAACAGAGCTTTAGCAGCCTCAACAGTTATTTACATTAAACAAGTATTCAACCAACAATAAAAATGAACTCCTTATACAATATTTATAGGAAGATTGAGGAGGTGGAGTGAAAGGAAGGTCTAACTGTTCAATTAATACAGAGTAAATGTTTCTCGACCTTTGGGAGGCCTTATGGACAAGATTTAAGATGTTTAACTCTGTTTTAATTAATTTTACATTAAGTTTCATCAACTTCAGTCACTTTTGTTGACTTTTGAGGCTTTTGGTAGGCTGGAAATTAATTTTGAGCTATCTTTGGAAAAATATCTCTGACTGTGCATTAACTTTGTAGGCTTTTGAGGAAAATAAACTTGTAGGTGGCATTTTGATCTCTGAAGGAGTAACTGCTTCGATGATTTGAAATTTGAAGCATTCTTTTGGGTGATCTGTCATGATTTGTTGCTTTAAACACTGATTTGCCTATAATTTGTGCTTTAAGGCTTCTTCTGATCATCTTTCGGGCTTTCTGTCCTTTTCTGACTGTATTAACCTTTAATCCTTTGATTTCTTCACTGATCTTCATTAATATTCCCTGTCTTTGTGCCTACAGGGGTTTCCTGCTACGCTGGAGGGTTTTATTAACTAACTAGTGCTTATGAGGCGCTGATAAAAGACTTAAAAGCCACGCACTTCCCCTTTTGCATTTAAAACCCCAAGGATCGTCATCCTGGGGGGTTTCCACCATTGGTCTGGTTGTGGAGGACCTTTTAACGCTTAGGTTTCCTTTAAAACCTGCAAACAGACCAATAACCGTTATATAAAACCTGCGAGGGAGGTAAACTGCATTATAGAGGCTGTGTGAGGGCGGGAGGAGCAGTGAGGAGGTTAAAATACATGCAGGAGGAGGTTCCATGGAAAAACCTGCGAAAATAGGGTTTAAAATTGAATTTGGTGCGAAACTAAGGAAAGTGGTTTAGGAAAACCACGAATGGTTTTCGCACACGCCAAGAGTGGTAACAATTTTAGCACGAAACGAACACGATATCGCCCATCGGGGGACACGTGTCCAGGCGAAAACCATTGTTTTCGCATTGAAAATGTGCGATTAGTTTCATTGATGAAATGGGCGTGAAACGTATTTGGGACCGTTAGATCTTCGGGCTGAGGATCTACGGTCGTGGATGAGCGCGAAGGTTGGAAGTTGTGCGGTGGAAAATATGGTGGGGCCGGCAGGTGACATGGGCCTCCTTTGTTGCGTAGCGGTAGTTTTATGTGCAATGGGTTATTTGATCGGAGATACGTCGACAGCATGGTGGCCATTGGATCAGGGCCTGAGGCCTTTGATCTACGGTCGAGATTTTCCTAGGGAAACAATGAAGCGAAGCGAAGGACAAATGAAGTAGAGGGGTTGAGAGAGAGCCGTCAGATCAGTATGATCTACGGCCAGGATTGATGCGGGATTTGACAAGTATGGCGGGGGAAATACAAAGGAAAGCGCATTTTTCAAGGGGTGTGGAGGGAGGAAAAGGTGGAGGATAGGTGTCAGACGGGGACTGGGTGATGTTTTGCGTAGTGTGTGGAAGGCCCGAGGGGTGATGTAAGAAAATTTGTTTGGTAGCGCGGGTATGGCTGGGAGATGGGATGGAAGGCGAGGAGCGCGGTAGTCGTTAGATCAATAAGATCTACAGTGGGGATGGATTCCAAGGGGAGGTGGTGGACGAGGAGTTGGGGAAGTGGAGGGGTGCCGGAAGAAAATAAGGAAAGGGAGTGAAGGGTTTAAGCGCCCGGTTGCAGGGCTAAGCGAGGCAGGGGAAAAGGTTAAGTGACGAAAAGGAATGACCAGGGGCGGGAAAGAAGAAGGGCTAAGATTTAGCCGACCGTTCTCGGCTATGGTTACGTGGAGAAGGGGTTGAAGGCTTAAGCCCTAAAGGGCTTAAAGCCTATATTTTAATATAAAAGAGCGGAATAAGGCCTAAAGTGGGTCTTTTGGGTTTTTTAGTTTTTTTGAGGTTCCGATAGGAAGAAAAGAGGGTTTTTAACCAAGTAAAAGGGGATTTCATGGTAAAAAAAGGTTTTCTAAGGGAATGGAGGGTAAATGAAGGTTTTTAGAAGAATAGATAAATGTTTAGGGTGGGTGAAGATTAGTAAAAAATGATGAAATGGAGAAGAGATTATGAAGACGAACATGATGGAAAACAATCTGAAAAACAACCCTTTTTTGTAACAGCAGGGTTTCTTGAAGGCTTTTGAATGAAGGTTGGATCCTTGAGGATAAATAACATAGCGAGGCTTCAAGAAGTCACAATTTTTCTTAAAACTTGTTTTTTGAAGACTAAAGACTTGTTTTAGCCATCATCAGTTATGACAAAATTTTATTGATGGTTAACAGTGGCTCCACTTGGGGATGGCAGCTCCTTGGAGGTGTCAAGAACCTCGGAGATTTATTTTTGGAATGCAAACCTGTGCCTTTGTATTTTGACAACCTCTTTTTCCTTGATCATGTTGCTTAAAAAGATGATCAATATTTGTATCAACAAAATGAATTTCTCCCAAACATTCTACCTACACAGCCTACTTTTCCTAACATTTTTTCTTCATAAGGTGCACTTAGACTTGCAAACCTTTTGACATCACCATTTTATTCTTTTATTGAAAGTAAAAAACTAATCTAAATCTACCCTTATTTCTTCCATGAGTTCATATTAAACAGTTGAACTCATTAATTCTCTACCTAAGCTACTATCTGCCAGGATTAAACTGTCTGACAGATCTTATTCTCTATTTTCTAAAACAGAAAATTAAAACACAACCCAAACCAGGATTAAATTGTCTGATTTTCTGTTGAGACTATGGCATAAAAACAAGTTGCTCATAGACTGAATTTTACAGAAATTTAAAACAAAATTGTGAAGGCTTAAGATCTGAAAATTAATAACATCCTTCTTTCTTCTTATGACTCAGATTTAGGTCTGTTTAGAGTAGTCCTTTTTCTCTTGGTTCAAATTTTGAGCATATTAGAACCAATTTTTCATCAAAATTTACAGGTTTGGGATTTAAGCTTGTTTGAACCTCTGTTTTTCTATCATAATCTAGTCTAATGATAAGCCAAGATTAAATTGTTTGGAAAATCTGGTTCACTAACCTATCAGCGGTAAATTGAAATCTATCTAGTCATGATTAGGTTGTATGACTAAATAGCAGTGCTCTTTTTTGGTAGTGGCATTTAAGCTTGCACACTTTCAAATTTTTCTTTTCTTTTTTGGTATGGAGTTGTACCTTTCTTCTTTTACTTCTGCCCTCTTTTTCTCTTTTTCTAGTGTTTTTTGTATTTTTCATATTTCTTTCAAATCAATTTAAAAAACTAACTAAATGCTCAAAGGCTGAGCTTTATTGACATTCCTACCTACCCTAATCTAACTCTGAAATATTTACATATTTAGCTGGTAAATTCTTTTTTCCAATACATCCAGTCAATCAGATGGTTCCATGATGGTCTTTTCTCATTTCTTTGAGCATGTTGGACAGACAGGGCCACTCCCATCTCACTTGTTTTTTAGCAGCAGTGCTAAAAAAAATTCTTGCTTTTGGTAATACACTGCTCCTAAAAACCTTTATCCCTTCTTCAAATATCTTCAAGAAATGAGCATAGGGATCTTGAAACAATGCCTGGTTATGAATATTTGGAAGATAGGTTTCAACCAAGCTTATTTTTTCTTCCACTGGATCAAGCTTAAGATTATTTTGAGGAAGAACTTCTTCCTCATCTTCATTATCATCTAAACTGGAGGACTAATCATATATTGCAGTATTGTCCTCTTGTAGTCTTGGTATGCTCTGATTTAGTGGATTTTAATCTGTGAAGAGATCATCATATTCTTGAGTAGGGGTATCTTTTATTACCTCAACCCTTTCAAGAGAAGGCTCCTTATCTTCATCCTGCTCAAGAAATTCTTCATTGTTTACCTCCTCAACCTTTGAGCTGAAAGACTGTTGATTCCCAATCATGTGAAATCTATTTCTGATGGATTGGATTGGTTGATTGCTGCTTTCCAGCTGATGATAGTGAATTTTATGACGCCAATCAACTTCTGGTTTCCCTGCATGATTAGTTTTTGTTTTAAACTCACCATCATCATCAGACTAATCAAAAATTGGACAATCATTAGTATAAACAATCTCACCAATCAAGCATATTGGGTTATCAGTTTGTTTTTCTTTAAGCTGATCTACAAGTTTATTTTCTAGTTCAAGACAACAAGGTTCAGTAGGTAGATGAGCAGAAGTGTTTTGTTCAAATGAATTTTTGAGGGCTGGCCGTTTTAATATTTGATCAATTTCCTCTTCTGTAAAAAGAGTAGGGATTTTAATTTGGCTTTGGACAGAAGTACAGCAGTCCTCTTTCTCTTGTGCTAACTACTTTTGAGGCTGGATGTCTTCTTGAGCCTCTTCTAGTGAATCAATACTTGTTCTTGCAGGGAAACCTTGAGGGTTTTCTATTGGTTCCTGATCTTCTTCTGTTTCGAACAACTCCTCATGATTATTATGATACTCAGTTTGAATACAAGGTTTATGAGTTGTTTTCTCTACATTATCAGGATGCCACTCTTCTCTTAAAATCTGAAATGAGTTATAACATAAAGGGAGAGTCCCTATATGTGTTGATTTTTCTTCTATTTCAAGTTTTGTGTTTCCTAGGAGACTTATTTTTTCCTCAAAGCACTGCTCACTATTAGTATTTGCATTTTGGTCGTAAAGTTATTTTAACAGTAAAACACAAGTTATAGGTAGGCAATCAGGAATTTCTTGAAAACATTCCTCCTCACCTTCTATAAAGTCTTGATCATCATACATGTCTTGCTCATTGTCTAGGTCTTGTAATGGTTGAGTTTGTTCTTGATCGGGGAAAAGCATGGGTTGCTCTAGATCATCAATATTTAAATTAGCCTCATACCTATCCATTATTTTTTCAAACATGTACATCATTTTTTCCATCATGGCAATTTTTTTTGCTTTTGGGTCTATACTTGAATCCATTTTTGTAAATCAGAAGAGGAGTCACTATATCTATTCAACCAGTTCAGAGTCTTCTACCAGTGGAGTCATTAGGTCTTTTGGAAGTTGTGGAGTCGCCAGGTGGAAATTTTTAGCTTTTTGAAGGTAAAATGTTTTATGGTCCACCACCATTGATTTATTTAAATACAAATCTGAAATGTTTTGGGTCTTCTGAGGTCTTAAGGATGTACAAGATGTAATTCACTCAGAATTTCTCCCCAGTCTGGTCGCCACTATGTTAGGTCTCCGTATTTTGCAATATTGGCAAGAAAAAATGCTGCAAAGCCTACATCAAAACCATTTTGGAATCCTAGGATCTAGCCCTCCTGGATTCAGAGAGGGACCTCTCTATATAAGTGTTTTCAAAAATGTTATCTTTAAGGCTTATGATATGATATTAGGCTAGTTATGAAGCACAAGGTTTTGTTTATTTTTGGTTGGGATGGATATCATCAAAATGAAGGAAGCATTTTGAAGGGTAAAGGTGTGAGTGAGTTGAAAGAATGGTTTAGCTGATAGGATAGGTAAGAGACGGTATCAATCCATTGGGCTACTGAGTCACAAAAGGATTTAATTGCACAACAAGTCTCAAGAGTGGTCCATGGGGCAAGTCATCTATATCAAAGGATCTCTTTAAGTTGATTTTGTGATATGGAACATTAAAAGTGTTGTGAAAGAACCAAACATACAAGAAAACAAAGGGCAGTTTAAGATCAAGTAAGGACTTTTAACATGGCCTGCTTTTAGCATACTCTTAAAGGAAAATAGTTAAGATAAACAAAGAATAGCCTAAGATCAAGTAAGGACTTTTAACCTAGCCTGCTTTCAGCATATTCTCAAAGGAAAACATTCAAGATGAACATAAAAATTAGCCTAAGATCAAGTAAGGACTTTGAACCTAGCCCGCTTTTGGCATACTCTTGAGGGATCTTTTCAAAGCAACTGTTGGAGTTAAACTAGAGGACAGGGCTAACCATAGACTTCTCTAGTTCAACTTTAATTAGCAGACCTTTCAAGAACTTTCAAAGACAATATCTCAAGTTGTACTCAGGAAACATGGGCTCACCAATACTTCACTAGTTATACTCAATTGAATTATCCTCAAAATAGCAATTAGAAGAAAACATAGAGATAAAGATTTATCAGTGAGAAATAGGGTACTTTGCAGTAAATCCTAATCTATATTTGCTGTTATTTATCAGAGAAAGGGGACAATATGGAAAACATGAGAAAAATAACAATTATAGTAAGAAAAACATTACCATTGACATAGATCAGGATCCCATAAATCAGCTTGTATATTTGATATTCAAACTAGTTACAATCTTCAAGTCCAGTAGGTCTTTACAGCTTCAAACTTCTCTTCTCATCCTGTCTTTCTTCAATTACAAACAGAGCTTCAGCAGCCTGAACAGTTATTTACATTCAACAAGTATTCAACCAACAATAACAATGAACTCCTCATACAATATTTATAGGAAGATTGAGGAGGTGGAGTGAAAGGAAGGTCTAACTATTCAATTAATACAGAGTAAATGCTTCTCGACCTTTGGGAGGCCTTATGGACAAGATTTCAGATGTTTAACTCTGTTTTAATTAATTTTACATTAAGTTTCAACAACTTGAGTCACTTTTGTTGACTTTTGAGGCTTTTGGTAGGCTGGCAATTACTTCTGAGGTGTCTTTAGCAAAATATCTCTGACTGTGCATTAACTTTGTAGGATTTTGAGGAAAATGAACTTGTAAGTGGCATTTTGATCTCTGGAGGAGTAACTGCTTCAATGATTTGGCATTTGAAGCATTCTTTTGGGTGATCTGTCATGATTTGTTGCTTTAAACATTGATTTTCCTTTAATTTGTGCTTTAAGGCTTCTTCTGATCATCTTTCGGGCTTTATGTCCTTTGCTAGTTGTATTAACCTTTAATCCTTTGAATTCTTCACTGACCTTCATTAATATTCCCTGTCTTTGTGCCTGTAGGGGTTTCCTGTTGCGCTGGAGGGTATTATTAACTAACCAGTGCTTATGAGGCGCTGATAAAAGACTTGAAAGCCACGCACCTCCCCTTTTTCATTTAAAACCCCAAGGATTGTCATCCTGGGGGTTTCCGCCACTGGTCTGGCTGTGGAGGACCTTTTAACGCTTAGGCTACCTTTAAAACTTGCAAACATACCAATAACCATTATATAAAACCTGCGAGGGAGGTAAATTGCATTACAGAGGCTGTGTGAGGGCGAGAGGAGCAGTGAGGAGGTTAAAATGCATGCAGGAGGAGGTTCCATGGAAAAACCTGCGAAAACAGGGTTTAAAATTGAATTTGGCGCGAAATTGAGGAAAGTGGTTTAGGAAAACCATGAATGGTTTTCGCGCACGCCAAGAGTGGTAAGCGGTTTAGCGCGAAAGGAATGCAATATCGCCCGTCGGGCGACACGTGTCCAGGCGAAAACCATCGTTTTCGCGTTGAAAATGTGCGATTGGTTTCATTGGTGAAATGGGCGCGAAACATATTTTGGACTGTTAGATCTTCGGGCCGAAGATCTACAGTCGTGGATGAGCGCAAAGGTTGGAAGTTGTGCGATGGAACATATGGTGGGGCCAGCAAGTGACATGGGCCTGCTTTGTCGCGTAGTGGTAGTTTTATGTGCGATGGGTTATTTGATCGGAGATACGTCGGGAGCATGGTGGCCGTTGGATCAGGGCCTGAGGCCTTTGATCTATGGTCGAGACTTGCCTGGGGAAACAATGAAGTGGAGCGAAGGAGAAATGAAGTAGAGGGGCTGAGTGAGAGCCGTTAGATCAGGATGATCTACGGCCAGGATTGATGTGGGATTTGACAAGTATGCCGGAGGAAATACAAAGGAAAGCACATTTTGCAAGGGGCGCGGAGGGAGGAAAAGGTGGAGGACAGGTGTCAGACGGGGACTGGGTGATGTTTTGCGTAGTGGGTGGTAGGCCCAAGGGGTGACGTAAGAAAATTTTTTTGGTAGCGCGAGTATGGTTGGGAGATGGGATGGAAGGCGGGGAGCGCGGTAGTTTTTTAGATCAATAAGATCTACGTTGGGGATGGATTCCGGGGGGAGGTGGTGGACGAGGAGTTGGGGAAGTGGAGGGGTGCCGGAAGAAAATAAGGAAAGGGAGCGAAGGGTTTAAGTGCCCGATTGCGGGGCTAAGCGAGGCAGGGGAAAAGGTCAAGTGACGAAAAGGAATGACCAAGGGCGAGAAAGAAGAAGGGTTGAGATCTAGCCGACGGTTCCCGACTATGGTTATATAGAGAAGGGGTTGAAGGCTTAAGCCCTAAATGGATTAAAGCCTATTTTTTAATATAAAAGAGCGGAATAAGGCCTAAAGTGGGTCTTTTGGGTTTTTAATTATTTTTGAGGTTCCGATAGGAAGAAAATAGGGTTTTTAACCAAGTAAAAGGGGATTTCATGGTTAAAAAAGGTTTTTTAAGGGAATGGAGGGTAAATGAAGGTTTTTAGAGGAATAGATAAATGTTTAGGGTGGGTGAAGATGAGTAACAAATGATGAAATGGAGAAGAGATTATGAAGACGAACATGATGGAAAATAGTCTGAAAAACAACCCTTTTTGTAACAGCAGGGTTTCTTGAAGGCTTTTGAATGAAGGTTGGATCCTTGAGGATAAAGAACATAGAGAGGCTTCAAGAAGTCACAATTTTTCTTAAAACTTGTTTTTTGAAGACTAAAGACATGTTTTAGCCATCATCAATTATGACAAAATTTTATTGATGGCTAACAGTGGCTCCACTTGGGGATGGCAGCTCCTTGGAGGTGTCAAGAACCTCAGAGATTTATTTCTAGAATGCAAACCTATGCCTTTTTATTTTGACAACCTCTTTTTCCTTGATCATGCTGCTTAAAAAAATGATCAGTATTTGTATCAACAAAATGAATTTATCCCAAACATTCTACCTACATAGCCTAATTTTCCTAACATTTTTTCTTCATAAGGTGCACTTGGACTTGCAAACCTTTTAACATCAACATTTTATTCTTTTATTGAAAGTAAAAAAACTAATCTAAGTCTACCCTTATTTCTTCCATGAGTTCAAATTAAACAGTTGAACTCATTAATTCTCTACCTAAGCTACTGTCTGCCAGGATTAAACTATCTGACAGATCTTATTCTTTATTTTCTAAAACAGAAAATTAAAACACAGCCCAAACCAGGATTAAGTTGTCTGATTTGCTGTTGAGACTATGGCATAAAAACAAGCTGCTCATAGACTGAATTTTACAGAAATTTAAAACAAAACTATGAAGGCTTAAGATCTGAAAATTAATAACATCCTTCTTTCTTCTTATGACTCAGATTTAGGTCTGTTTAGAGTCATCATTTTTCTCTTGGTTCATATTTTGAGTATATTAGAACCAATTTTTCATCAAACTTTACAGGTTCGAGATTTAATCTTGTTTGAACCTCTGTTTTTCTATCATAATCTAGTCTGCTGATAAGCCAAGATTAAATTGTTTGGCAAATATGATTCACTAACCTATCAGTAGTAAATTGAAATCTATCTAGTCATGATTAGGTTGCATGACTAAATAGCAGTGCTCTCTTTTGGTAGCGGAATTTAAGCTTGCACACTTTCAAAATTTTATTTTCTTTTTTGGTATGGGGTTGTACATTTCTTCTTTTACTTATGCCCTCTTTTTCTTTTTTTCTAGTGTTTTTTGTATTTTTCATATTTTTTTCAAGTCAATTTAAAAAACTAACTAAATTCTCAAAGGCTGAACTTTATTGACATTCCTACCCACCCTAATCTAACTATGAATTATTTACATATTTAGCTGGTAAATTCTCTTTTCCAATACATCTAGTCAATCAGATGGTTCCATG
Source organism: Pinus albicaulis (assembly GCA_034641835.2). Classification (NCBI taxonomy): domain Eukaryota; kingdom Viridiplantae; phylum Streptophyta; class Pinopsida; order Pinales; family Pinaceae; genus Pinus; species Pinus albicaulis. Next base: position 75,841,552 of record CM076575.1, read on the forward strand.
ACTGGTCTTTGCATGTTTCTTTGAGCATGTTGGACAGACAGGGCCACTCCCATCTCACTTGTTTTTTAGCAGCAGTGCTAAAAAAAATTCTTGCTTTTGGTAATACACTGCTCCTAACAACCTTTATCCCTTCTTCAAATATCTTCAAGAAATGAGCATAGGGATCTTGAAACAATGCCTAGTTATGAATATTTGGAAGATAGGTTTCAACCAAGCTTATTTTTTCCTCGACTGAATCAAGCTTAAGATTATTTTGAGGAAGAACTTCTTCCTCATCTTCATTATCATCCAAACTGGAGGACTCATCATATATTGCAGTATTGTCCTCTTGCAGTCCTGGTATGCTCTGATTCAGTGGACTGTACTATGTGAAGAGATCATCATATTCTTGAGCAGGGGTATCTTTTATTACCTCAACCCTTTCAGGATAAGGCTCCTTATCTTCATCCTGCTCAAGAAATTCTTCATTGTTTACCTCCTCAACCTTTGAGCTGAAAGACTGCTGATTCCCAATCATGTGAAAGTTATTTTTGATGGATTGGATTGGTTGATTGTTGATTTCCAGTTGATGATAGTGAAGTTTATGACACCAATCAACTGTTGGTTGCCATGCACGATTAGTTTATGTTTGAAGCTCATCATCATCATCAAACTGATCAAAAATTGGACAATCATTAGTATAAACAATCTCACCAATCAACAATATTGGGTTATCAATTTGTTTTTCTTTAAGCTGATCTACAAGTTTATTTTTTGGTTCAAGACAACAAGGTTCAGTAGGTAGATGAGCAGAAGTGTTTTGTTCAAATGAAGTTTAGAGGGCTGGCCATTTTAATATTTGATCAATTTCCTCTTCTGTAAAAAGAGGAGGGATTTTAATTTGGCTTTGGACAGAAGTACAGCAGTCCTCTTTCTCTTGTGCTAACTGGTTTTGAGGCTGGATGTCTTCTTGAGCCTCTTCTAGTGAATCAGTACTTCTTCTTGCAGGGAAACCTTGAGGATTTCCTATTGTTTCCTGATCTTCTTCTATTTCGAACAACTCCTCACGATTATTATGATACTCTGTTTGAATACAAGGTTTATGAGTTGTTTTTTCTACATTATCAGGATGCCACTCTCCTCTTAAAATCTGAAATGAGTTATAACATAGAGGGAGAGTCCCTATATGTGTTTATTTTTATTCTATTTCATGTTCTGTGTTTCCTAGGAGACTTATTTTTTCCTCAAAGCACTGCTCACTATTATTATTTGCATTTTGGTCATAAAGTTCTTTTAATAGTAAAACACAAGTTATAGGTAGGAAATCAGGAATTTCTTGACAACCTTCCTCCTCACCTTCTATAAAGTCTTGATCATCATACATGTCTTGCTCATTGTCTAGGTCTTGTAGTGGTTGAGTTTGTTCTTGATCAGGGAAAAGCATGGGCTGCTTTAGATCATCAATATTTAAATTATCCTCGTACCTATCCATTATTTTTTCAAACATGTACATCATTTTTTCCATCATGGAATTTTTTTTTGCTTTTGGGTCTATACTTGAATCCATGTTTGTAAATCAAAAGAGGAGTCACTGTGTCTATTCAACCAGTTCAGAGTCTTCTACTAGTGGAGTCATTAGGTATTTTGGAAGTTGTGGAGTCGCCAGGTGGAAATTTTTAGCTTTTTGAAGGTAAAATGTTTTATGGTCCACCACCATTGATTTATTTAAATACCAATATGAAATGTTTTTGGTCTTCTAAGGTCTTAAGGATGTACAAGATGTAATTCACTCAGAATTTCTCCCCAGTCTGGCCGCCACTATGTTAGGTCTTCGTAGTTTGCAAGATTGGCAAGAACAAAAGCGGCAAGGCCTACATCAAAACCACTTTGGAATCCTAGGATCTAGCCCTCCTGGATTTAGAGAGGGATCTCTCTATATAAGTGTTTTCAAAGATATTATCTTTAAGGCTTATGATATGATATTAGGCTAGTTATGAAGCACAAGGTTTTGCTTGTTTTTTGTTGGGATGGATATCATCAAAATGAAGGAAGTATTTTGAAGGGTAAAGGTGTGAGTGAGTTGAAAGAATGGTTCAGCTGATAAGATAGGTAAGAGACAGTATCAATCCATTGGGCTATGGAGTCACAAAAGGATTTAATTCCACAACAAGTTTCAAGAGTGGTCCATGGGAAAAGTCATCTATATCAAAGAATCTCTTTAAATTTATTTTGTGATATGGAACATTAAAAGTGTTGTGAAAGAAGAAAACATACAAGAAAACAAAAGGTAGCTTATGATCAAGTAAGGACTTTTAACCTAGCATGCGTTCAGCATACTCTCTGTTGATCATAATCAGCTCCCTATTAAATTTTCGCAAGCAACCTCGTTTAAACCCTGCAAATCCCCTCTCGTGGCCTAAGAAATCCGTTTTCGGCATACCATCACCTTTCCTACCCCCAAATTAAATTTAAAAAAGCCGCAAAACCCATATTTGAAAATCTGTAAAGCCTAGCACCTTTCAGCCAGACCCCTGCACCCTTTCCCTCCACGTAATTCAGTGCTGGAACCGAGGGCAAAAGCACTAGGCACTTATCAAAGTATATCGGGCGCATTCTGAGCCGTCCGATCAAACCATAGATCAACGTATCGCAGCCCTCCCGCCGCGGTGGCCGCCGCGCCCAAAAACACTGTTCAAAACTGCCCGGTTTTCATTGCACCTCCTTTCGGAGGTGGGCGGTAATTCTTGTTCGGCCAACGATTCCATACACTGTCTGTCACGTGTCTCTGTGTATGGCTCCAAAACCGCCATTCATCACACGTTATTGTTCGGCGAATGATGCACAGCGATATCGCTGTCAACCGTCGGATCTGGAGACCTTCATCGAACGGTTGTCGCGCTTCAAAGCTGCATGAGGTTTAATCACAGGAAAATCACGCCCCTGGCCCACTTTCCATCGCCTCCGATACTCTTTCAACCGTCGATCTTCCCCTGAGATCAGACGGTCCACATCTAGTCACATGCACACCTTGGACCCAGTCTCTCACCACGTCATTATCCCATGTGTGCGTCGCATTTCTCTTCTGCCCATTACATGTGTCAGTCATAATTCAAATTTCATTATTTTTCGTTTAAAACTTTCGTCGGTCCGCCTACCACTGTTCCACTGCACTTTCTTTGTCACCACCCTGCATGCTTCTGCCATTTCATCATGTCGAGTCACTACACAGTCACCTCCATTGCATCATCGTCCCCCATGCATTTGTTTTCTTCACAACTTTGTGTGTTTTGCAGGTTTACAGCGACAGAGAATTATCATAACTTGCAGCATCCATTACAAAAGCCGAGAACACGTCAAAGGACCATTTTGCAGAGGAAAAATTTATGAAGAAGGTCCCTGGAAAGCAAATCGATAAGACTTCCATTAATGAAGCAGAGTTAAAATCTGTCAAACCCTGTAGGGACATTCAAGGCGTCGATTTTTCAAATGAATATATTAATGGAGCAGCAGAGAAATATCAGTGGACGATTAAGGAATTCAACGATCAGCAGTGAAGGTTTCATGTCTAAATTCAAGGTTAAAGGACAGAGGGTACCATGCACAGAAAACAATATCCTTTAGGTTTCATTTCAGCAAGATTTCTCTTTCAGGAAAGGACAGAATGTTCATATGGTTTTACCTCTATACCGTGTTCCTGAAGGGTCTTCCACCCAGTGCATTTATTTCAGAAAGCAGGCTACTGAGAACATACAGCACCACAAAGTCATCAAGAAGTATGGGCGTGCACGTCTCCTCCATTTATTTTTTATGATACAATTAAATGTTCATCACCTACTTCATTTATTAAAGTTTTCTCTTTCTCTATAAGACCCCGGAAGAACAGATTATTGAGGGTTCCAGATTTTATCTGAAAACTATGCAGTGAAAGGTTTTTTGTATACATTTTGTAGAACTTGTATATGAAGGCTCAGAGCCCATAGGGTCTCAGTGAGGAGGAGTTCCATCTGTTAAAGAGGATTCTGGTCTTTGGTATTTCACAGTCTGTAACTTTCTCTTATGTGTTATTTCAATATATCATTTCAACTCATCCATGTTTCCTGTATCATGTTTTGGAATGCGAGTGGCTCACTGATTTTTGGTATGGATTCATCCTAGTTGATGCCCATGCTCGGATCAGTCAAGCACTTTAAATATGGCTCATGCATGATATTTTGTTACATTATTCATCTAAACCGTATTTCTGCTATGTTAGTTGCTTTGGGAGGGTGCTTTTAAAATGCTATTATCATGTATGGATTCTTAAATTGGTAAGCCCATGCATGGTGGTATTGTATATCTGGGTATCAGCTCAAGGTTGAATAATATCTTCTCAACATTTCTTTCATTACATACACCCTCTGATAATTGATATATGTGACATATTACTTGAATTGGCCCGCTTTGCAATAAATTGTCTCTGAATTGTCTGTTGCTTTCATATTAGATTTATGCACTTTGCCTCTGCAGTATCCTTTTCTCTGTGTCAGTTTCTGAGGGTCTTGGTCCCATTCTAGTTTATTTCCCTATTTACAGGAGATAGCATGAGAGCTGAAGTTGACAACTTCATACATTACATTATATGCTCCTTTCTATGCTAAGATGTCCTAGGTACTGGTATATCACAACTCTAGGCTGTCTCTACGAGTGACAACACTCTCAAAGGAAAGCAGTTAAGATAAACAAATAATAGCCTAAGATCAAGTAAGAAATTTTAACCTAGCCTGCTTTCAGCATATTCTCAAAGGAAAACATTCAAGATGAACACAAAAAGTAGCCTAAGATCAGGTAAGGACTTTGAACCTAGCCTGCTTTTTGAATACTCTTAAGGATCTTTTCAAAGCAATTGTTGGAGATAAACTAAAGGACAGGGATAACCATAGACTTCTCTAGTTCAACTTTAATTAGCAGACCTTTCAAGAACTTTCAAAGACAATATCTCATGTTGTACTCAGGAAACATGGGCTCACCAACACTTCATTGGTTATACTCTATTGAATTATCCTCAAAACAACAATTAGAAGAAAACATAGAGATAATGATTTATCAGTGAGAAATAGGGTACTTTGCAGTAAATCCTAATCTGTATTTTCTATTCTTTATCAGAGAAAGTGGACAGTATGGAAAACATGAGAAAAATAACAATTACAGTAAGAAAAACATCACAATTGACATAGACCAAGATCCCATAAATCAGCTTGTATATTTGATGTTCAAACCAGTTATAATCTTCAAGTCCAATAGGTCTTTACAGCTTCAAACTTCTCTTCTCAACCTATCTTTCTTCAATTACAAACAGAGCTTTAGCAGCCTCAATAGCTATTTACATTCAACGAGTATTCAACCAACAATAACAATGAACTCCTCATACAATATTTATAGGAAGATTGAGGAGGTGGAGTGAAAGGAAGGTCTAACTGTTCAATTAATACAGAGTAAATGCTTCTCGACCTTTGAGAGGCCTTATGGAGAAGATTTTAGATGTTTAACTCTGTTTTAATTAATTTTACATTAAGTTTCATCAACTTCAGTCACTTAAGTTGACTTTTGAGGCTTTTGGTAGGCTGGAAATTACTTCTGAGCTGTCTTTGGCAAAATATCTTTGACTGTGCATTAACTTTGTAGGCTTTTGAGGAAAATGAACTTGTAGGTGGCATTTTGATCTCTGGAGGAGTAATTGCTTCGGTGATTTGGCATTTGAAGCATTCTTTTGGGTGACCTGTCATGATTTGTTGTTTTAAACACTGATTTGCCTTTAATTTGTGCTTTAAGGCTTCTTCAGATCATCTTTCGGGCTTTTTGTCCTTTGCTGACTGTATTAACCTTTAATCCTTTGATTTCTTCGTTGATCTTCATTAATATTCCCTTTCTTTGTGCCTGTAGGGGTTTCCTGCTGCGCCGGAGGGTTTTATTAACTAACCAGTGCTTATGAGGCGCTGATAAAAGACTTGAAAGCCACGCACCTCCCCTTTTTCATTTAAAACCCCAAGGATCGTCACCCTTGGGGGTTTTCGCCACTGGTCTGGTTGTGGAGGACCTTTTAACGCTTAGGCTGCCTTTAAAACCTGAAAACAGACCAATAACCGTTATATAAAACCTACAAGGGAGGTAAACTGCATTACAGAGGTTGTGTGAGGGCGGGAGGAGCAGCGAGGAGGTTAAAATGCATGTAGGAGGAGGTTCCATGGAAAAACCTGCGAAAACAAGGTTTAAAATTGAATTTTGCGTGAAACTGAGGAAAGTGGTTTAGGAAAACCACGAATGGTTTTCGCGCACGCCAAGAGTGGTAAGCGGTTTAGCGCGTAACGAACGCGATATCACCCATCGGGCGACACGTGTCCAGGCGAAAACCATCGTTTTCGCGTTGAAAATGCGCGATTGGTTTCATTGGTGAAATGGGTGCGAAACGTATTTGGGACCGTTAGATCTTTAGACCGAAGATCTACGGTCATGGATGAGCGTGAAGGTTGGAAGTTGTACGGTGGAACATATGGTGGGGCCGGCAGGTGACATGGGCCTGCTTTGTCGCGTAGCGGTAGTTTTATGTGCGATGGGTTATCTGAACGGAGATACGTCAGGAGCATGGTGGTCGTTGGATCAGGGCCTGAGGCCTTTGATCTACGGTCGAGACTTGCCTGGGGAAACAATGAAGCGAAGCGAAAGACAAATGAAGTAGAGGGGCTGAGTGAGAGCCGTCAGATCGGGATTATCTATGGCCAGGATTGATGCAAGATTTGACAAGCATGGCGGGGGAAATACAAAGGAAAGCGCATTTTTCAAGGGGCGCGGGGAGGGGGGAGGTGGAGGACATGTGTCAGACGAGGACTGGGTGATGTTTTGCATAATGGGTGGTAGGCCCGAGGGGTGACGTAAAAAAATTTGTTTGGTAGCGCGGGTATGGCTAGGAGATGGGATGGAAGGTGGGGAGCGTGGTAGCTATTAGATCAATAAGATCTACGATGGTGATGGATACCGGGGGGAGGTGGTGGACGAGGAGTTGGGGAAGTGGAGGGGTGCCGGAAGAAAATAAGGAAAGGGAGCGAAGGGTTTAAGTGCCCGTTTGCGGGGCTAAGCGAGGCAAGGGAAAAGTTTAAGTGACGAAAAGGAATGACCAAGGGTGGGAAAGAAGAAGGGCTAAGATCTAGCCAACGGTTCCCAGCTATGGTTATATGGAGAAGGGGCTGAAGGCTTAAGCCCTAAAGGGCTTAAAGCCTATATTTTAATATAAAAGAGCGGAATAAGGCCTAAAGTGGGTCTTTTGGGTTTTTTAGTGTTTTTGAGGTTCTGATAGGAAGAAAAGAGGGTTTTTAACCAAGTAAAAGGGGATTTCATGGTTAAAAAAGGTTTTTTAAGGGAATGGAGGGTAAATGAAGGTTTTTAGAGGAATAGATGAATGTTTAGGGTGGGTGAAGATGAGTAACAAATGATGAAATGGAGAAGAGATTATGAAGACGAACTTGATGGAAAATATTATGAAAAAACAGCGCTTTTTTGGAACGCCAGGGTTTCTTGAAGGATTTTGAATGAAGGTTGGATCCTCGAGGATAAAGAACACAGAGAGGCTTCAAGAAGTCACAATTTTGCTTAAAAAAAATTTCTTGAAGACTAAAGACCTATTTTAGCCATCATCAGTTATGACAAAATGTTATTGATGGCTAACACACTAGCTTTAACTTGACTATGGAAATCATTGTTGGCATTATTTGCATTATTGCTAATGTGTTGTCTTTGATGGAAACTTGTATGTCAAATATGTCCATGATGTCAATCTAGTTATAACACAATCTATTTTCCTTTATGATTATAAAACTATTACATATGACATGATTTATTATCCAAATGTTACAAAGGATATGAAAGAGAATTGGCAGCTTACTCACAAAATGCATGGAAATTATGAAGTTTGAAAGGTATACACGACCTTTGTGAAGAAAATTCTCATACATATTGAGTTTATGTCAAAAAAAGTCACTTACATAATTTGAACCATGGAAATCAAGAATCTAGGAGCCATTTCCATGGAAATTACCCATAATATTGTGCTGACAATGTCCATTTGATCCTGTCAAATGAATACCAACAAAATTACTAAGGGATTTTCTTGTGGTATTGGAAAGACAAAAGGATATATAAGGAGAAGGAGATCAAGGAGCTAAGTGTGCAATGCAATAGATTATTCATGTGTAATCTAATTTGGAACAAATGTGCACCAGGGAGTAAGGAGAAGGCTAAAATAAGAAATATTTAAAGATGTATTGAATATATGCTTGATTTATTTTCTTGTTTAAGTGCCTAAAAATGCAGGATCTGTGATTATGGTGGAATTATGATCAAATATATATTTGTTGAGATCTGTAGCTTTTGACAGTATGTGCACAAAGATGTGGGTTTGACGTGTGTTGTGATTTTCAGCGAACATTTGATTCAATAATTTAGCATATGTACGCAGGTTTGCTTCTGGAATATCGCATACATATGTGAATATGCTTCAGATTAGTCACATACACATTTTGACATAATAAAATTTAGATTATTTCTTGATATAGGTTGTTTACAAATGTTTAGATGTTTATTTATATAAGTATGGAGGTTTTTCTTGGTTCGTCATAATGATCTACTAGAAATGTTTTGATATTCAGTGTTTTAAAATATCTACGCGGGTTTTATACATGAGAAATGTGTATATACGTAGATCTATTTAATTCAAGTCGTGTATGTGTTCCAAGGTTTGTAATTGTTGCTTGGTGATGACAGATGATGAACTCTGTATTATTTGTTGATGTTTGTCAATGATGTCTCGATCGAGATGGTTTGTATTTGATAGTGTGGATTGGATGATTTGGTTTTGGCCTGGTATATTGATCAATGATGAGATGCAGAATTGTGAATGGGTTTTTAGTGATTCAATATTGGTATATCTGTGATTGGTTGTTGCAATGATTCAAATTTGTACTCAATGACTCAGTAGTTTTACTTAGTGACTCAATACTTGTACTCAATGATTCAGTGGTTGATACAATAATTCAATGATTCAGTTTGAAAATGTTTCAATATTAAGCGATTTGAGATCTATATGCATGTTTATGCACAAGAAGTACATATATACGTGGATATGCTTCAGAACAGTTGCATATATATTCTGAGGGGAATTTTATCAGATTTTTTAATGATTTCATATTATTTATGTGATTATGACAGTGTGATTCGTTGATTAGTATCAGTGATTCATTGATTGGTATCTTTGTATTGAGCATATTGTTGGTTGTGAGTCCAGTGTGAAAATTTGATGAAAGATGGCCTACATATTTTAATGTGTATTTGATACATGTGGGTCCAGTATGAAACATTATGAAACGTGGTCCACGAGATGTTGTGGGTTTTAGCCTTCAATGAGGGGGTAGGAGATCCCTGTTGGTAGGAGCTAGTAAATGAGATTAGGGGGTTGTAGACCCCTTCCAATGGGTATTGGAGAATGAATGTAGGTTGTAGCCTCCTACAGGTAGGATCCTGCGTGCTGGTAAGAGTCTGCGCCAGTAAAAAAATGTAAGAAGAATTTTCTTTATAATAAAAAAGTAAGACAAAGGCAACAACAACTATGGTTTTCTCCCACATTGGTTTCCACCTAAAATCGCAGTGTCCATATGTGTTGATGTGTTGCTTATATGTTGTGATTTATCTATTCTTTATTGCATAAATAATGGCTAATGAACTAATAATGCAATGGTTAAGTTAAAAATATGATGGAAGTCATGAAAATTAAGTAATATGGATATGCGCGGTTTTAATTCACTTAAGGTGTGTACACACGTGAGTTGTTTGAATAATCGTAGCATACAGAATTTTGAATTTGAAATTAAAATATAAAGTGAAATAAATAAAAAATATTGATTCACCACCCCACCCCCCCGCCCTCCCCCAGTCAACTTTTTCTTAACAATTGGAATCAGAGCAGTTCCCTCAGAAGAAGCTTGATCGCTTTTGTATAAATTTATCCAAAGGGATTCAATCTGATCTTGCAATGTACTAAAACAAAATATTGAATCCTTCTACAATTTGCAGAAACCAAATACGGTCGCACAATCACATAACAAGTAAGAGAAATAAATAATAAATCTCACAACACAAGATGTATCTGGGGAAAACAACCACTGAAAACCCCGCTATCTGTATATTGCATAAAGTCAATACCATGAAACAATACAATGCCATTTCCCTCACTGAGAAACCTCTGCACTTTGTTGACTGTCTCACTTTGATCTAGGAAAAATCAGTTAAATACTTAAACAATTCTCAGCCTTTGTCTGACTAGCCTTGCTCACACATTCTTGGAGGAATTGTGGCCCTATTAAATAGGAAATTCCCAAGAATTGATTGCGCAATTCCTTCAAGGCTTCCTGATGACCTCATACATGACCTGTGCAATTTTCTAATTATACAACTGATAATTATATTTCCTTTAACCTCAATCTCAACTGGGTCTTCCTTAGAACTAACATGCAACAACAATTTATAGAGAATTATCAATTTATTTATTGATCACTACTTGTGAATTAAATTAGATTTAATTCATTGCACCTATCACTAGCTCATCTCTCATTTAAAACAAGTTAAACTGATTTTAACTCAATTAATTGAATTAAATAATTACAACTCACAAATAACTGTAATTGGACCCCCTAAAATCATGGGAGAAGTCTACATGCCTCCTCTCCGACCCTCAACTCGAATTTCCTAAGCTAACTATGTCTTTCTGGCCCATTTAACTAATACAAGTTGTCATGAGATGAAGTTACAATTTCTCTTCCAATTTAATTTAAGGGAAAATTAATTACAAGCCTTTGGGTGCCATTTAAACACTCTCTCTGAACAAAAAAGGGATTATCCTCTACCTCGATCTTGTCTCTATGGAACTCGAATTTGCTTATTGCCAGTGCCTTCGTCAAGATGTTTGCATCCTGCTCCTCCATGGGAATGTACTCCAATGACATAATCCGTCTTTGCACACAATCTCTGAGATGGTGATACCGGATATCAATATGCTTGGACTTGTCATCAAAAATTGGATTAACCGAGAGTTTGATGCAACTCTAGTCATCACAATGTATCACTGTCGGATCTATTTGTCAACGAAACAAACTAACAAGTATCTTCCTCATCCATATGGCCTCACATGCTTCCTCATTGGATGCCATGTACTCTGCCTCTATTGAACTGAGTGTAAATGATCTCCATTTCATGTCATACCAAGAAATTGTTGTTGATCCTATGTTGAAGATGCCCCCTGATGTGCTCTTCCTGTCCGATGGACTCACTGCCCAATTTGCATCGGTGAAGCCTAGAAGCTTCACTCCCTATGTACATATGTACCATAGCCCATACTTTGTAGTGCCTCTGAGGTATCTCAACACATGCTTCCATGCCTTCCAAAAGAGCTTGGTAGGCTTAACCAGAGCTTGAATACGTTGGTTAAATGTGTAGCATATGTCTAGTCCTGTGTTCACCAAATACATGAGTGAACCCACAAGCTGCCTATAAACAGTAGCATCCACTACTTCGCCTGATGTAACATCCTCCTTCCTCCATTTTCCTGCTAGAGGAGTCTCAATGGATTTTTTTCCCTCCATGTGGAACTTCCTAAGAATCTCATTGGCATAATTTCCCTAAGATACAAATAGCTCCCCATCTCTTTGCCATATTTCTAGTCCCAGTAATAGTGCAAGAGCCCCATGTACTTCATCTCAAATTCTCTTGCAAGATCCTCTTTGCAAGACTTGATGAGATGCTCATCACCTGTCAGTATCAGATCATCGACATAAACTAAAATAATCAAAAGCTTACCATCTACCACGATATGATAACAGTTCGCATATGCTTCACTCTTCGTGAAGCCCAACCCGGTGAAATAGTTTCCAATCCTAATGTAAGAAGCACGATGTGCTTATTTTAGTCCATACAGTTCTCTCTTGAGTCTGCACACATGTGACTCCCTGGCTAAGGTATCAAAACCTTATGTCTTCTCAATGTACACTTCTTCTTCAAAACTCCATTGAAAAAGGTTGTATTTACATCCACCTGATGTATCTTCCATCCCATCTACGCTGAGAGTGCAAGGATGGATCTAATAGATGAGTACCTTGCGACTGGTGCAAAATTCTCATCATAGTCAATCCCCTCCACCTGAAAGAACCCTTTGGCCACAAATCTAGTCTTGTGCTTCTCCACACTCCCATCTACTACATGCTTCACCTTGTAAACCCACCTAGATCCTACAACTGACTTCTCCACTGGCCTTGGGACAACTTCCCATGCATTGTTTCTGATAATGGAGTCATACTCCTCAACCATGGCATCAACCAACACTGGCTACTGCATCGCTTCCTCAAAATAGGATGGTTATATCTCAATACCATCGCTCATAAGATCCATGTATCCATTGTATTGCTCTGGGGACCTTCTCTGCATGTGTTGTGATGTGGGTGCTCCTACATTCTCTCTCGCATCTAGCAACAATCTGTTAGCCTCTCTGGTGCGCTTCCTTCCATCTTTAGTGGATGGCTCTGCATGAGTGGTTTCTACCACTTTATGTTCCTCTGCTTGTGTTTGCTCCCCATCTTGATGTTCTTCTTTTGAAGCCAAGAGCTCCTCAATTGCATGCAATTCAAGCTCCCTCTCAAGGGACAATCACATGGCTTTCTCTTCATCAAATTTCACATCTCTTTTGACCACTGTCATCTTGGGTGTTGGAGAGTACACCCGATAGTTGTGAGGTGTATCATTGTACCCCACAAATATCTCCAACTCAGTTTTGGCTCTAGCTTCTTCCCGGCATCTTTGGTCACATGGAAATAAACATATGAACCAAAAAAATTAAAATATGACACATCTGGTCTCTTACCTGAAAACGCCTCCTCTGGTGTACTCATCCCAAGTATATGATGAGTAATTTTGTTCTACACAAATATTTTTGTATTGCATGCTTGCGCCCACAGATGCAACGGTAGGCCCTCATCATGCAACATAGCTCATGTTGCTGCCACAATAGTTATGTTCTTTCTTTCTGCAACCCAATTCTGCTATGGGTTATGAGGCGCTATCAATTCTCTTCAAATTCTTTCTGAGGGAAAAAAGTTATAGAATTCGTTAGAGATATATTCTCCACCATTGCCGCTTCTCAGAGCCTTCACCTTCTTTTCTATATATTTCTCAACAAGTGTCTTGAACTCCCAAAACTTGGAGAACGTCTGATAGAGTCTTCTGCATGAAGAAAATCCAACACTTTCTTGAAAAATCATTAGCAAAAATCACATAATACATGTATTTAGTTGTGGAAGCTATCAAGAACGGTCCACACACGTATGAGTGATCTCTCTCAAGGATCGCCTTGGCTCGGCTTTCCTTATCGTGAAAGGTGGATTTTTCATACTTGTTGATTATTGTAGCATCGAAAAGTGATATAAGCCCCAAATTTGGTGGAGAGGCTTAGACACAGGTATTCCAAAGAACCCAGAAACTATTTGTGAAAATTCCACTCAGATCATGTTTTATTAAAATAATTAATTATTTTAATGGATACCCTAAGTTTAACTTAGGGAAATTAAATAATTAAAGGACATTAATAAAACATAATGAGAATAATCTAGAAAAATAGCAATCAATTCATGTTATAATCTTAGCCGTTAATTGGAGATCTAATCTCGGTTGTTGATTTCTCAACGAGAAGACTATAAAGGAAGGCTTGAGGGTCATTTGGAAACACACACACGGAGTGAATCTTGAGATTGGATTCTTCTGAAGGAGCAGTGCTCAGACGAAGATCAGATCTAAGTGATTCAGTGCAGTGAGGGGTAGAGTAGGTTTTGGAGAGATATTTTCTCAGTCAGAGAATCATCAGCGAAGAGAGGCAGAAAAAAGTCCAGCAGAGTCAATGCAAAGAAATTCAGGCTGACGTAGAGCCATGCAAGGCTACGTAGAGGCTACGCAGATGTTTAAAGGGTTTTCGAGATTTCGTTGTCAGATTAGATCGAGAAGCCAGAAGCCGGGGTGTGAGACTGGGAGGCCCAGATTTGAGATTCCGGGAGTCAGATCGATCCTTTGTTGGGGTGACGCAGTGACTGCACAGAGACCTGCAGAGGCATCTCTTCCAGTATCCGGATCAACCGGATTTTCCAGTGATTGAGTGAGGTGAAACTCACATTTTTGTCTGCCAATATTTCTCTATGTAACTGAATAACCCTTGAGGTATTCAGAGATGTATTCAGGATTTTCTACTGCTTAATAATATAAACTATCAGATCTGCCACACCAATTTTCCCTTCCGAGGACTTGTGTCCAAAAATAATTGTGTCCTATGTCTGAATGATTTCTTGCTTATTTCCTTGTTTCAGAATCATATTTTTATTCAGTGTAGGTTGCTTCAGTGGTTACTTCAATAATTCAGATCTGAATTTATTCTATAAAATTAATTTATATAATAGGAGAAGTGCAATCAGTTGTTGCAATAGGATTCCTAAGATTTCCAAATCTAGAAATTTTCACAATGTATCAGAGTGTTTGATGTGAAACAGGAAGAGTGGATCTGAATCTGAAGTGAAGGGCGAATTGTTGCAGCAGCAGCAGATCGAATCCCCAGAGAGATTGCACATATCTAGCCAAGAGGGTTGAAGTTTCAAGGTTGTCTCTCTCTCTGAGTGAGTCAACAGAGAGGTAGTACTTACGGTTCGAATTTTTTCTAAGCCAGAGGGACACAGTTTTCTGCAGATAGATGCTGGAGCAGAGAAGCGTCAGAAGAAATAAAACGCACATAGAGGAGAATTCTTCTTCTGTGAGTTCCTAGCCGAGGAATTCAGCATTTTTCCAAGATCTAAGCAGCAGATCTACGAGCTCTAGAAGAAGTGTGTAAGCCTGCCTAATGTTGGGAAGTGGGGGAATAAGAGGGGGCAGTTCAACAATTTTCGGCAGAGATGGCAACCAATGGGTTGCATGACGCTGAGGGAATTTCTTCCTCAGAGAATTTTGAGCCAAGGAATTTGATTTCTCATTGCAGATCAGTAGTAGTCAGGAGAGGGTCTACTTACTCCAGCAGGGAGTGTGTAGATCCAGTCAACAGCTGCGTAGAGGAGAGAGGAGGCATTCAACATTTTGGTGAGATCATTTCCTTCTCCAGTGTTGAGTTTCTATATTTTTGCAGCTCTGTAGGGATGATTTTAGGTCCAAAGAAGGTTGTGCGAGTAATCCAGAATGCAGATATGAGCAACAGATCGACTTCCAGTTGCCAGAAGCAATTTCTGGCGAAAGTGTGAGTTGCAAAGATAGGAAGGGTCCCAACCAGGGAATAGGCTTGAAAGGGACACGAGACCCAGGAGGAGTATAAAACTCCAAAGTACCATATTCGACAAGATCCTTAAGGAGCCCACCTCATGGATCATTACCTTGCTACGAGAGCCCATATCAACAGTGGCGGGATGGAGGAGTTTTAGTGAGAGCTGAGGATTGATGGAGACGACAGTGCAGTGGGTAGCAGTGCTCATTTCAAGAGCAACACAGAGCAAAGCAGCGTAGCAGTAGCAGCGCAGTGCAGAGAAGTGCATAGCAGCAGCAGCGTAGTGCATCAGAGGGACAACGTAGTAGTTACCAGCAGTCAGAGTCTTCAGCACCGAGGTGCATCCACTGAACACTTGTTAAGTTCTGGGTGAGTTCATTTGTTTCTCTCAGCAGTTGAGTTGCAGTGCAAATGCAGTGTTAAAAGTGGAAGTTTTAGCAGCATAGCAGATGCAGAACTTGAGAGGGAGTTGTAGTATGGATGCAGAATTGGTAGTGGCAGTGTCATGGGCAACAGTACAGTGGCACTAGCAGCGCAGTGGTTGATGGATATCAGCAGCGCAGTGGATGCTTCAGGGACATAGCAATATGCAGCAGTGATATTGTTAGAGCCTTAAAGGATAGGTGTCATCAAGAAGACCAGGTTGGTCCCTGTACCAAAGATAGGGTTGGAGCCCTAGAGGTTGGAGCCACAAAGTGACAAGGTTGGAGCCTTGGAAGATAGGTTTGGTGCCCTAGAGGTCTTAGCCTCGTGAAGTCTAAGTAGGTGCGTGGAAAAGTAAAGGTTGGTGCTTAGAAGGATTGAATATTGGTGTATTCATCTAGGGTTGTGCCCTACACTATTGTATTGGATTTATTGTAAAGAAAAGATTAATAGAAGTATTTATTCTTATTTTTCATTTTGTGTTATAATTATAAGTGATCTAACTAGTAAAAATAACAATTGAAAATTAAGATTGATTCACCCCCCCCAGTATTTCCAACAATTGGTTTCAGAGCCAGTACCTTCCTCGCTAAGAGGGAGTGTTGATTTTGTTGGACATTGGATAAACCAACACTCCTGGTGTGTTTCACGACATGGACTAATCGCCTCTCGTGGATCCTTATCTCTAGCGATGCGATCGTTGACTAACACCTGCGGGTTTTGGTCTAACGACAATCGTGTTTCCCAATAGACTTTTGTAGCATTGGAAAGTCTTTTAAGCCCAAATTTGGTAGAGAGGCTTAGACACTGGTATTCCAAAGAACCCATAAATTGTTTGTTAAAATTCCACTCAGCTCATGTTTTATTAAAACAATTAATTATTTTAATGGAGACCCCAAGTCTAACTTAGGGAAATTAAATAATTAAAGGGTATTAATAAAACACAGTGAGAATGATCTAGAAAACAAAGATCAAGTCATGTTATAATCTTAGTCGTTGATTGGAGATCTAATCTTGACCATTGATTTCTCAACGAGAAGATTACAATGGAAGGTTTGAGGGTAATTTGGAAACACACACACGGAGTGAACCTTGAGATCGAATTCTTCTGATAGAGCAGTGCTCGGACGAAAATCAGATCTAAGTGATTCAGTGGAGTGAGGGGTAGAGTAGCTTCCGGAGAGAGATTTTCTCAGCTAGAGAATCATCACAAGATAGAGGCAGATAGATGTCCAGTAGAGCCATCGTAGAGCCACGTAGGGCTTTGCACAGGTTGTGCATAGGTTCAGAGGATTTCCGAGATTCAGCGATCGGATCAGATCCAGACGCTGGAAGTCGGGGTGTGAGACCGGGAGGCCCAGATCTGAGATTATGGGAGTCAAATCAATCATTTGCTAGGGTGATGTAGTCCTTAGAGGTGACGCAGAGGCTAAGCGGAGACCTCGATAGGCAGTTCATCCAGTATCTGGATCAGCTGGATTTTTCAGTGATTGAGTGAGGTAAAACTCACATTTATGTCTGCCAGCATTTCTCTCTATAACTGAATAACCCTTGAGGTATTCGGATATGTATTCAGGATTTGACACTACTTAATAATACAAACCCTCAACTCTGTTGCACCGATTTTCCCACATTAGGTTTTTCTAGGGACTTGTGTCCAAAAATAATTGTGTCCTATGTGTTATTGATTTCTTGCTCAATTTCCTTGTTTCGGAATCATATTTTTATTCAATGTGAGTTGCTTCAGTAGTTACTTCAATAATTCAGATCTGAATTAATTCTGTAAAAGTAATTTACATAATAGGAGAAGTACACTCAGTTGTTGAAGTAGGATTCTTTAGATCGTCAGATCTAGGAATTTTCACAATACTTCCCCAATGTACACTCTTTGCATGTATCTCTCTGCGCAGGTGCACCCTTTGGAAGTCCTGTAGAAATCTATTGCATGATCTTCAAAGTGTTGTGGTGTAGATGGCCCAATCTCCTGTGCCATACCTCACTGATGTCTTAGATCTCCACCTTCTCTGCTTTCGTACTCAAGGCATCAGAATCTTCTACATCCAGATTGTATAGGTTCTTTACTCGAACCCCAATATTTTTCATCTATCCCGTGGCTTTGTGACGAAGGAACATCTTTCCTTCACTAAAGATCACATCATAGCCATGATCTTCCAACATAGCAACAAAAACCAAATTCTTCTTTAAACCATGAACATCAATGACATCTTTTAATGTGAGTGGATTACTTGACTTCCTCTAAAAGGTAATTGTACCTACACCAGTAGCGCTATACCTTCGGTCATCTCCCATTTCGATGTGCATCTGGAGATCCTTCTCCTCCAAGCTACTGAAGAATTCTTTGTTGTCGTTCATATGGAACGAAGCTCCACTATGCAAGTACCACACAGAACCCATCACCGATGACACCATGCATGCTATAATATCCCAAACGGGATATTTTAACTAAAATTGCAGAAATAAACTTGAGCAGCAAAATAAATGGGAAATATACACATAGCCACAAATAGTACACAATGGATGTCGATAAAATCACTGGGTCATGTTATTAATTCATGGTAAAAAGTACATCAACATGAAGGAACAATGGAACCTGAGCTTGCCAAGCAAGCAGAGAAAAACCCAGAAAGATCTTTGGACCAACTGATGAATGACGCTGGAAATGATGTAGATGGCTCGGCAAGAAGACTACTGCAAATCGGCTACGGAAAAACTGACCTCCAAACTCCACTGAAGCACTGTGAGATCTCTGAGTGAAACATCCTCAAGAGTATTGGGTTTTAGTCCAACGCTCGACAAATCACCCGACGGTTTCCGTCCCGGGGCTACGACTGAAGTAGAGAACCACGTCTCAAACCTCTCACACAAGAAAATGATATGATCCAAAGATATATCTCAATGGCCTCTTCCCTTTATTTTATAGATCTCTTGGAGCCTTCTAGAGCCTTATTTTATTATTATTTTATTCATGGAGCACTTTTCCGTCTTATTAAAATATTCCTTTTTAATGCAGAAAAGAGTAAATTGGCTACCACATATCCTCTAATCATTGAAACTCATGTCCAACCGTCCCATCATTGAGGTATCCTCGTCCCGGTTCCAATGAGCTATTACACTAAGGTGTTCTATCATGTATTCCTCCCGGAATGACACCTTGAGCGTAATCATTTGAGTTAAGCCCACTAATAACTCAAATTTCTGAAAGTTGTCGGAATGCATCGGAACAAAAGCCAAACTATTCGGATGATGGAATATATCAAGCGAATGCCACCCGACCGCATAGAAACGCCTCAAAACTCCTCCAAAAAGCCCCTGGGCCCACCGATGACACCAACTTGTACCTGTGTCCGGTCTACTCCTAACTCTGGAAGTCCATCCTAGCCCTGCCATTGGTGACACCAAAAAAGGGAATATTACACATGCGATGAGAGTGAAATCCAACTCGAACTGTGAAGCAAATGCTTCACCTACTGCTCCCCCTGAGGCCTTCTTGTTGGTATTATTTTGTGGACAATTTGTGGCATAGTGTCTATGCTCATGAAAATGAAAACATTTCACCTTTGACAAGTCTCGCTTCTTGCCTGCTTTGTCGGACTCTGATTTGGAATGGAACACCTTCCATTTCCCTTTCTTCGCCTTTCCAGCTAAGGTATGGTTCTCCTCATCCTCAGTCTTTGATGAGGATCCATCTCCTGTGCTCCATCGAATATCTTCTTATACCAAGTCAAACTACAATCACTCCCAGTCTGGTAGCTTCTCCCTCCCATTCAAAGAGTCTCGATAGTTATGCCAGCGCTTGGGAAGGCCTAGAAGAGTTAGGCTTGTCAAATCCTCCAGGGAAACTATTATCCCAACACTTCCAAGCTCATCTTGACATTGAGTGAACTTTGTCAACTATTTTTGGATCGTGTTGCCCTTCACCATCTTGATCTTTCTAAGCTTGTCTTTCAACGTCAGCTTCCTGTAGTCATTGTTATTCTGAAACAGATCTGTCAAGGCCTTCCACATAGCATATGGAGTCGCATTTCCATGGAGACTCGAGACAATATGATATCAAACTCCCTCTAACAAGATCCTTCTCACCTTTGCTACATTCTTCTTCCATGCATCAAGAAGTTGAGCATATGTTGTTGCGGGGTGGGGAATATCACTGTCTCTGAATGCCTTTAGTCTGTTGTCCTCGAGCACTACCTTCATCATGTCCTTCCATGCTATGTAATTCGAATTTCCCTCAAGGGCATATTCGAGTCCCAAGTCATTGAAAGACATCTTGATTGGTTGTTGGTCCTGAAGAATAAATCTGCAAATTTGTTTTACTTGTTCAAAGCAAACTTCAGTTCTTCTCTTCTATTGTGATTCTTGGCGCTTTGATACCATGTAGAAATTTATCCAAAGGGATTCCATCTGATCTTGTAATGTACTAAAAAAAATATTGAATCCTTCTACAATTTTCGGAAACCAAATATGATTGCACAATCACATAGCAAGATAGATAAAAAAATAATCAATCACACAACACAATATGTATCTGGGGACAGCAACTACTCAAAACTTCAATATCTATATATTGCATAAAGCCAAGACCATGAAACAATACAATGTTATTTTTCTCACTGAAGAACCTCTACACTCTGTTGACTGTCTCACTTTGATCTAGGAAAAATCAGTCAAATACTTAACCAATTCTCAGCCTCTGTCTGACCAATCTTGCTCACACATTCTTGGAGGAATTGTGGCCCTATTAAATAGGAAATTACCAAGAATTGATTGCGCAATTCCTTCAAGGCTTCCTGGTGACCTCATACATGACCTGTACAATTTTCTAATTATACAATTGATAGTTACCTTCCCTTTAACCTCAAATTCAACTGGGTTTTCCTTAGAATTGACATGCAACATCTATTTATAGCAAATTATCAGTTAACTGATTGATCACTACTTGTGAATCAAATCAGATTTTTTTCACTGGACCTATCACTAGCTCATCTCTCAATTAAAATTAGTTAAACTTATTTTAACTCAATTAATTGAGTTAACTAATTACAACTCACAAATAACTGTAACTAGACCCCCTAAAATCATGGGAGAACTCTACATGCCTCTTCTCTAACCCTCAACTCGAATTTCCTACGCTAACTGTCTTCCTAACTCGGTTAACTAATACAAGTTGTCATGAGATTACAATTTATCTTCCAATTTAATTAAGGGAAAATTAAATCAAAAGCCCCGTTTGGGTGCATTTCTTGGTGTCATTTCAACAGCTTTAAGGGAGATCTAACAGGAGAAGAAAAATGGAAAGAGTATTTTCTAAAAATCCACCTTTATTTAATGGAACTAACTTTATGTTTTGGAAGGGCAAAATGAGATCATATTTGCAGGCACTAGGAGCTTATGTATGGGCAACTGTTGAAGGTGGATATTAATATCCAACCTCCATTCCCGCAAATGAAGCAAAAAATAAACGGTATGAGAACAATGCAAAGGCAATTAATGCCATATTGGGAGGATTGTTTGAATATGAGTTTGTGTAATTCATGCAGCTGGGCACCACAAATGCAATAATGGATAAGATTGTCCAAAACTATGAAGGTGACGCTAAGGTAAAAAGTGCTAAACTGCAATCATACAAAATTTAGTATGGATCTCTTAGAATGCATGATGATGAAAGCAATGCAAATTTTTTCCTTATAGTAGAGGATATTGTTAACACAATGAGAGGTCTCGTTGATAAGATTGAAGATGTCGTTTTTTTTTAACATAT
Source organism: Pinus albicaulis (assembly GCA_034641835.2). Lineage (NCBI taxonomy): Eukaryota > Viridiplantae > Streptophyta > Pinopsida > Pinales > Pinaceae > Pinus > Pinus albicaulis. Next base: position 75,863,088 of record CM076575.1, read on the forward strand.
TTTGAGATCACTAACCCCAAAGTATCTGCAATTGAAGAAATTCAGGATTTAAAAAGTCTTGCTCTAGAAAAACTTCATGGGATCTTAACAACTTATGAGATGAGAAAAGAGAATGCATCAAATATTAGAGAAGCAACTTTCAAAACCACATACAAAGGAAAGGAAAAGGAAGAGTCTAAATATGCAAGCTACATTTTAGATGAGGAAGAAGTGAATTTTGTAAGGAAGCTGCAACTAGGAACTTGTAAATTCAAAGGTAAACTTCCTTTCAAATGTTTTACTTCTGGAAGAGTAGGTCACTATACTGCGAAATCATAATAAGAAATAAAAAAGGAAAGATTGTTTCAAAGAAGAGTGTCAAAAGAGGTTTTACTAGCAAGAAAAGTTTTTATACACATGAAGACAATGAGTGTTCTTCCAATAATGAGGATGATGAATCAGACTCTAATCAAGAATACCAATTACTTATGGCCTTTGAAGAAAAATGTACAGATGAGTCTGATAGTAATGATAATTTTATGATGCTCTAGAATAAATTGATAGACTGAAGGTCATAAACAAGAATCAAGAAAAGGAAATCAGTATGTATAAAGAAAACAACCTAGTTGAAAAATAACTGAGCTAAATATTTGTCTAGAAGAGACTAAATTAGAAGAAGAAGGTTTGAAAAGAAAGGTCCAAGAAAAAGAAAAAAACTATGAAAACTTAGAACTTGAAATTGTGAGTCTAAGAAAGGAACTTGAGAAAACAAAGATTCAATTGAATCTAAATCTTAGATTCGCTAAAGGATCTGAAACCTTAGAGGAAATCATTAAGGTTCAGCGTTCTCCATTAATCAAGACAAATCTTGAATATAATACAAATCAAAATGGAGAAACATCAGAACCTATGAAATCTTTTGAAACAGGTACAAAAAGCTACGCCAATGTTGTAAGAGGCAAACATTAGAACAATAAGACTCGACAAAAGAATGAAGGACCAAACTATATTCAGGAAAGATAACCTTTCCATGAACAAAGGCCAAGCTACTAAAGAATATACTATACTCCCAAGTATTCTTACTTCAATGGCCAATGCTTCAGTTGCCATAACTTTGGTCACAAAGCAATTCATTGTGTAGCTTATAAAACTATGATGACAAGAGAAGCAAGAAAACAACATAATGCGTTTAGGTTAAATAAGACTTCTTGTAATGTTTTCTCCCTTCTTTAGAATGAAGTTGAATGTTCTATTTGCAATAACTTTTGTCATGAAGAAACCGAATGCAGAATCACGGTGATTCCATCTTATCAGCATGAGCAGAAGTCAGAAATTCCCGTAGTATGGAAAATGAAGATTACTTCCTCCAAAAAATGTGGCCTAGCCTTGTATGCAGGAGATTAAGAGAATCCATGGTACATTGACAATGGTTGCTCAAAACCTATGGCAGGTGAAAAAGATAATTTTGTTTCTTTTAATGAAATCAAAAAGGAAAATAATGTCACTTTTGGTAATAATTCACCTGCAAATATTAAAGTAAAAGTATCTATGGTGTTGAAAGAAAAGGTCAAAGCTAAGAATGTATTATTTGTTGGACTTCAGATGGATCTATGCTGGTATATAGTATCAATTATATATTTTGAAACCGACTACTATCAAAAATTTGGACGCTATAAACTTTCATATTAATGAAATACATCTTTTTCTTCTAAATTTGTGTGTGTGTTTTTTAATTGAGTTTTTACTATGTTCTCAATTTTGAGTCTTCTAACATTTCCCTTGACAACAAGATGAGTAGGTTTAGTGAAAATCCACAATTTCATTTGAACCCTTTAACATGTTAATGTAGGATATACTCAATAATGGCTATAAATGCTAATGGTTGTATATGGACTCCTAATCCCAAATGAAAACCCTTTCATCTACTGGTTCTAGCATATCTCTAGAATAATTAAATGGAAGTTAACCACCAGATGACAATCTAATAATTCTTAAGCCTGATGCATGTTTCCACAAAAGTATTAGTAGATAGTAACAAGCATCCAAATCCAAGGAAAACCAAAGCAAAAGTTCATTTATCTGTAGATGAGGAACTCCCTTCTCAGAAACTCAAATTGCAGTGTTCATGTTCTGTTTGACAAGTAATCTGTACGACTTCAAGAATGGATAACGAGTTAAGAAGCAGCCAGAGTCGAGATGGAAGGAACCTTGTCCAGGATTTTCCTCGGCACAACATAAAAGGAGGTGTCAACAGAGAGATACTATGGGATCTTCAGAACATTTGAGTCTCATTCAAAGAAAAAAAGGCCTCACTCCATAATAGTTATGTTTTTCTTCTAGCTCAAATAAAAATATTGGGGAAAAAACAAAAAATCACAATAATTGATTATCCACGTAGATTTCCCTCAGGGCAGAGACAGTTCAGAACTTATCGAGATGCGTAGTTGAGTGTGATAAGACCCGATGGCCCTTGGGCAGCTAATCTTATCCAGAAAACAGGGCTGAATACCACCTACATTTTACAATGTGAATTTGGGACCTCAATGCCTTCATAAGTTGGCTAAGTTACCTGCTAACATCTTTCCACCACTAACATTTAATATTGAAGAAGAAAGATGAACTAATTAGCTCTAGAATGAAGATTCTCAAACCTCAAAACATATTCTTTAAGATGCATTCTCCTCTCAACACCTATTTGTGCTTTAAAACTGATCTTGAACTATTGCTACTGCACAAAACTGCCGACCCTAAATTTCATTGCATCCATTCTAAACAAGGGGAAAGTATAACTGAAAATTGAAATACGGTAAGGCGTGCCACAAAAATAAAAACACGGATTAAAAGATCATATGATGTTAGACTTCTGGAATAAAAGTTAGCGCAAATTTGTCAATCCTGAATTTCATTGCATGCATTCTAGACAAGGGGAAAGCATATCTCAACAGTGAAATACAGTCAGCACTGCTACAAAATCAAATTAAAGGGGTCAAAGAAAGACCATATGATTTTGAGCTTACCAACAATGTCATTTCTGGTTATTACCTTGAAATCTGGAAAGGCAATTACAAAACTGTAAGAATCCGTGATTGTATAGTAATAAAAACCATCTGAATGTTGTCAATGGAGGCTTTCCTGGTTGGTGAAAGCAGGGTGTCATTATAGACCACCCCTGGTTCAAGTCTCCCCAGCAACATGTTTGCCCCTTTTGGGTCACTTGTGCTTGTGATTGGGATTGCAAATGGGGCCACATGTAAGTCGTGGGTGACTTTGGCGGAATAGATACCACCCACTCACAGCTTTGTTATCCCAAAGCTTCTGATTTCAGCATTATAAAGCCGGCCACAATTTGTAATAACTCCCAGATAGGGGTAGGGCACACTTGTTCAATTATGATAAAATAAAGCTAGTCTAAAAAAATCAGAATGTGTATATGTGGGTGTCTCTGTTTCTCTTTCAACATCTTCTGAGATTATCAGAAGGCTCAGGTTAAAACTTTAGTGTCTTGGGCTACCATGAAAGATTAAAAGTTTGTAAACTCTGCCTTGGGACATAAGCACAGGCCTCATTAGGCCACAGTATAAATGGTTGGCCCCAGAGGACCTGCCAATGATAAATTTGATCACCTGATCAGCATCCCCATGCACAAAAGACACCATGCAGAGATGATATCATGCACAAGAGTCCACTCATTCTTTTCAAAAATAGTTCGTGGAATATCTAAGCAATTTGAAAATTGATATCAAAACTATATTGATTTCAAAACAAACTGCTTTGATTGGATGACAGAATGACAGATCAATCAGAGGAGTAAAAATCAATATATGCCTTTGCATGAGAATGATTACTTGCTTACTGATACAAAAATAAAAGTACGTTTACATTGGAGCCATTTCATTTCTGTCAACAGGTTGAGAACTTACATGGCAATGTTTTGAAACATTATCTATGCTTGCCTTTAACACAAAATCATGAATTCCTGTACATGAGCTGCGGTGAAAAGATCTACAATACATACCCTACACACAGATACCACATCATAATACCAAATATGGGTCACATTCATACTGCATTGCAGACTCCAGAACAGATATCACCATTGGCTACACATCATAGCCTCTTTGGCAGACCATAAGTTTTTTTCAAAAATTTTGTAGCTGCCTCATCATTCCGATGACATAATACCCGTAAAAGAGTATTTGGTTCTGTTGGGCTCCATACACCTGTTGTTGGAGGTAAAGGTAACTTTGACTTGGTAGAAGATAGGCCATTGGCTTGACAAACTGCAAATCTGAAGTTCTCAATCAAGCCTTCTGTGTTAGTAGAAAACAAGGGCAAGATATCTGTCACGGGCATTGCTGCTTTTTCCACCAACTCTCCAGGAAGACCATCCCCATCGGCTTTGAACAGGTTTTTGACAGCCACGAAATCTTCCTCTATTATTTCAGAATCAGACTTTGAAAAAGCACGAGCAGGACCTCCTCCCAGCAATACCAACAAAAAACCATCAAAACAGGCCTTCATTAATGCAGTAAGAACACGAGTACGAACTCTGGTATGGACAGTATCAGCTATAATTTCTAGGTTTGATTCAAGTTGTTCAAGAAATGGTCCTATCCTTGCACCCGTCGTTCCCCCAAGGTATAAACCATCCCAGAGCACAATATTCAAATCATGGAAAACCACCTTGTATGCAGTACATTCACAAAGCTGCTGAATGCCCTCCTTACTACCAGCCTGGGAAAGTTCAAACTTGGCTTCAGGCGCACTTCCAATGGGTGCAAGAGCAACTTTTGATTTCTCATTATCTTTGGCAAAAAAATCCATCTTCCAACCATAGGATATTCTTTTTTCCAGTTGCTCTGTTTCAGTCCGAATGTGATGTAAGGTGTTGATCCGAACACACAGTTGTGACAGTGCCATAGGCTCAGAACTATTCATTGACACTATCTGAGATTTCCTTTTCTGATGGCTTGATGATTTTTCCTTTTTCTTCCATACACCTTGAAACTTTGATCCAGTTGAGCATCTAGTAAGTGCTGGCAAAAGAGGAACATAACTGTTCTTGGATCCTAGAAAGGTGCACAAAATGAACATGGCAGAACTTATATTATCATCATTGAACATATCCCATATCTCATATTGGCAAGAATAAGGGTAAATACAATATAAGAACTTAATTTAAAACAAAAGTAAAAATCAGGATACTTGTATCATACCACATCCAGATTTAGTTTGGGAAATATAGCGCTGTAGAGCTCTGTCAAGTCCAGCCACAAGATCTGGGAGTAGATCTGAATGTTGAGATAATGGCAATTCAAAGAAAGCATCCAGTGTCTCTTCAACAATCCTTAAAACTTCAACTGCTGAGGGTGCATATTTCTCCTTGTTTGCCACCGCGGTCCAGTCCTGCAAATCATAATGCATGCTTTCGTAACCATTGTATCTTCAAAAAAATAAGCCGGATGTTCTCGATTAACTAGAGGCAGTGATTCATTTGGTGTTGTTGAAAAGGACCTTATGAGATGCAAAAATAATCTACTTCTACATCAATGAAAAGCGAGCAAACATACAGACTATATACTAAGTTATCTGCTCATTTTAGTGATGTAGGCTTTCACAGTTCATTGAATCCACTGGGCTTTTGAAACAATCTGATATCTGGATGCAGTTGGATTCCCAAAACCCAATATAACTACTCATTTTAGTTTAATTCAAGATTTTGAGTATGGTGTTTCCTCCATTTTAAATGGTTAAAAATCCAAATTTGATATCCCTTTTAGACATCAATAATTAATGTGTTAATCCAAGTTGTCATTGATGGCAATAGGATGAATGAATGAACATATTTGTTGACAATAGATGATGGAAAACTACATGAAGACATATATAACTATGGCATGATGACGAATCAAACCATAAAGAATCCTAAGACATTCTGTCCTACCTCCATTTCTGCACAAATAAATGACCAGTCACATTAAGAATTATTTTTCTCTATCTTGGAGGCAGAATTTTTCTATGAGACCTTCTCCATCCTCTAGAGTATAATTTTAACTTTCTAATGAGCCCTCACTTGCCTCCTAACTCCAAATAGTTTATGAGAACTCGAATTTTTAAGATAGAAAATCATATCTGTTACCCAAGCCGACCTATGCCCAGTTATGCTAGTGGGCCCCTCTTCCAAAAGCTGTGTCTGTTCATTTGTATGACAAATTCGTATAAAAAGGAGTTTCGGTCTTCTAGTTTGGACAGAGCAGTTCGGTGAAAAAAGATCTCAAAGCATAAGATACAGTTCACAACTCATGAACTGAAGAGGCCGAGAAAACATTGTTTGGGTTAATTTGGTGTTGGGTTATCTCTACTGCTCAAACAAAAGGAATACATACACCTGCGATCTGTGTTTCAGTCCAGATCAAGGCTCGGGCCACCCTCAGCACTTCAGAACTGCAATTAGTGAAGCTCGGACCACCTTCAGCATTTCGAAACTGTGGTTACTGAATCTAGGATCACCTACAGCACCTCGGAACTGTGGTCTTCACCATGAAACTGTGATAGTAATTCACCTGTGACCAAGGTGATACAACTGCTAGAAGGTTTATATCTATTTCGGTCAACATTTGAAGAGCTCAAGAAGGTGTGGACATCTGAACAATGACACATTGAAGGGCTCAGACTTAAAGAAACATAACGTTGGAACCTTTACCCAGTGCCTCGGACCTGTGACACGAGCATCACTAAGTTTGGATACCGTCTGGAGAATTTAACAGTGAACTCGAGCCTATAGCTCAGCAGTTGAAGGTCTTGTGAAGAGCTCGGGCTACAAAAAGATTATTAGCACAGTGAGCTCAGACTTGTTGTTGCCTTTCTTGGAGAATACCTCGAACCTTTTACTGCCTTTGTTGGAGAGATAACTCAGTCTTGTGATTGATGGACAGTGAACAGTGAAGAATGTTGAAGGTGTGTGGAGATTTGAGCGAAGCCTAGAACAGTGAATTTGGAGACCTGTACAAGTGATGAACCTGAAGATCTTGGACAGTGAGCATGTTAGAAATCTGAAGTAGTATTGTGGAGAAGATTATCAATTGTTGAAGTAAGTCTTTCATACACTCTATTTGTTAAAAAGTTGAAGGGTTGGAGCCTTGAAAAAGATAGGGTTGGACCCTAAAAAGTCCAAGTTGGTGCCCTCACACATCTATTGTGCTCAATTATTTGAAAAAGGACTGAAGTTCTTATTAATCCTTAATAATATTATTATTATACACCTCTCTATTTTTAATTGTGAAGAATCTAACTGGCAAAAATTAATAATTGAAAAGAAATACTGATTCACCCCCCTCTAGTATTTCCAACAATTGGTATCAAAGCCAGCTTCTTCATTATCAGCCTAACAGCTAGAAGAAAGATTCTTAGGCACAATGAAGAACATGGAAGCAACAAGGAAACTACCTAACTTTGATGGAACAAATTTTAGTTTTTGGAAAAAGAGGATGTCCTACTATCTAATGTCTCTTGGTCCTGAAGTAAGCCACTCTGTTTTGGATGGGTACAAAGCTCCCACCAATCTTCCAACTGATCAAGATGAAAGAAGACCCTACATTGCTAATGCCAAAGCTTTAAATTCCATCATTAGTGGAATTACCGATTCCGAATTTACGAAAGTCATGAACTGTGACTCAACCAAAGAAGTATGGGATAAGTTGGTTTCTCTATATGATGGGGACTCCAAAGTTAAGAAAGCAAAGCTTCAAACCTATAGAAGACAATTCGAGAGTCTGCAAATGGATGATGAAGAAGATATTGCATCATACTTCCTCCGAGTAGCTGAAGTGGTTAACTCTCTTAAAGGACTAGGAGAAAATATTGAAGAAAGCACCATTGTTCAAAAAATCCTGAGATCGCTTCCTGACAGATTTGACTCCAAAGTAAGTGCCATAGAAGAAATGAAGGACCTAGATACTCTCAAGATGGATGAACTTCATGGAATTCTCATTGCCTATGAGATGAGGAAAGGGAGTCCAAATTTCAAAGAAGCAGCCTTCAAAGCCTCAAGATCTACAAAAGAAGGAAAAGGATGGAATTGCAACAGCAATGAATCTGATACTGAAAACAAATTAACTCAATTTGTACGAAGACTAAAAAGGGGATCTAAGCTAAAAGGTAAGTACCCTCTTATTTGTTTCAACTGTGGAAGAATAGGTCATTACGCTGCAAAATGTCCTCATAAACATGATAGTGATGATGAAAAGGACTCTAAAAGGATGATGTACAAAAAGAAAGGGTTTAATAAAAAGAACTTCTTCTCCAAACAAGATGAGTCCGATGAAGATGAATTTGTAGTCATCAAAAAGAAATCAACTAGAAATATGTGTCATCACAAAGAAAGAGATGATGAATCAGATGAGGAAAGTAATTATGTTGGAAACAAAGAAACGTTATTCATGGCATTTACAAATGATGATGACTCAGAACTGGAAGATGAAAGAAACATGGATAGTTTGTTGATGACTGCCATTGAAGAAAATGAGAATCTACAAAAGAAGATAATTTCTCTCAAAATAGAAAAAGAGGAAGCAAAAAGAAGGGAAGACTTCTTGAACATTAAGCTAAAAGAGAAGGATGATATCTGTGAAAAACGTGAAGCTGAAATAGTATCTCTAAAAAAGGAATTAGAGCAAGTCAAAAGGAGTTGGCAAAGCTCTCTAACTCTTGACAACATTCTTAATACTCAAAAACCTCAACATGACAAGTCTGGAATTGGTTTCAAAGAAGAATCATCAAGTACAAAGAATAATGCCCGAAGTTATGCTGATGTACTCTCTTGCCATCCAAAAGAAGAAAAGTCATCTCATCAGGAACAAAGTCCCATCTCAAAACCAAGAATTGAAGAAAGAGCAACTCCAAGGAAGAATGTTGGTTCAAGCTATGGATACTACAACAGGTATCAAACTATTTTTCTTGGGCATTGTTACAATTGTAAAAACTTTGGGCATCAAGCTAAGCATTGCAAGGCTCATAAGAATGAAGCACCAAGATTGAATGATCAAACAAACCAACTACGTGGTCCTAAAGAGCAAGGACAAATCAAAACTTTAAATTCCATTGATCCTTTGGCTAAGTTTGATCCGTCTTGCTCATTATGTGATAATTATGATCATAATGAACAAAATTGCCCTCTCAAAAGGGAGAAAGCTAAAAACGTAAATCTCAAAACTGATAAATGTGGCCTAGCTCTATGTGCTCATAGTGAAGAAAATCATTGGTTCGTGGATAGTGGATGCTCAAGACATATGACAGGTGACCAAAAGAAGTTTATCTCATTGAACAAGAAAAATGGAAATGTATCCTTTGGAAGTGGATCCGCTGAAATCACTGGAAAAGGAACTGCTACGCTTGTCAATGGACTAGGAAAGGCTCAAAATACCTTGCTGGTAAAAGGGCTCAAACACAATCTCTTAAGTGTTAGCCAGATTTGTGACCAAGGACATAATGCTGTCTTTAGTACAAAAGTTTGTGAAACAAGAGACTCATCCTCGGGAGAACTTGTGGCGAAAGGAGTAAGAACACCAGATAATGTTTACATTCTCAGTAGAATCCAAGAAGATAAATGTTACTTAAGTCAAACAGATAAAAGTTGGTTATGGCACAAGCGATTGGGGCATACAAGTTTTGATAACCTAGTCAACATCAACAAAATTAATGCAATAAGGGATATTCCAAAAATGTGCAAACCAAATCAAGTTGTATGTGGCCCATGCCAACATGGAAAGCAAACCAAAACTAGCCACAAAACTAAGGAGTTCTCAACAACAAAACCTTTGGAAATCATTCATGCAGATTTGTGTGGGCCAACTAGAACTTCGGCTCTTCAAGGTGAAAGGTACTTTGCTCTATTTGTTGATGAATATACTAGAATGATGTGGATATATTTCATAAAATATAAATCTGAAGCATTTGAATGTTTTAAGAATCTTAAGGCTCTCATTGAGAATTAGAAAGATTTTAAGATTAAATGTCTTAGAACGGATAAAGGAGTAGAATTCACCTCAAAAGAGTTTGATGAATTCTGTAAAGAGCATGGAATCGAAAGAGAACTCTCTACTGCGAGGACACCCCAGCAAAATGGAGTAGTTGAAAGAAGGAACCGAACCATTCACGAAATGGCAAGGACAATGCTACTAGCAGCTGATTTGCAACCAAAACTTTGGAGAGAAGCAGTTGGCACCGCAGTTTATACCTTAAATCGAACTCAACTAAGACCAAATAATGAAAAGAATCCTTATGAATTATGGAAAGGAAGACCTGCTTGAGTAAAATATTCCAGGGTTTTTGGAAGCAAATGCTTCATAAAAATAAATGATGACTCACCAGGTAAATTTGATTCTAGAGTTGACGAAGGAATATTTTTTGGATACTCCACTAGGAGCAAAGCTTACAAATGTTACAACAATCGTCTACGAAGAATAGTGGAAAGCATTGATGTGAAGATTGATGAAGGCCTTCCAGAAAAAAGAATTGAAGATCATGAAGTTGAGCCTTTCTTTGAACAAAGTGAAGAAGAAGAATCTGAAAAAGAAGAGGAGAATGGAGAACCTCAAAGTGAACCTTCACAAACTCCCTCTAAGATCAAGTTTATTCAAAGACATCATCCGGAAGAACAAGTCATCGGAAATATAGATGAAGGAATTTAAACTCGAAGAAAATTGATAAACACCCCAAGAAAAGATGATGTTGCTCTATTTTCTTTAATAGAACCTGAAAATTTTTCTCAAGCAAGCAAAGATCCTTATTGGATAAAGGCCATGGAAGAAGAAATGTCTCAAATTGAAAAGAATGGGACCTAGGAGCTAGTACCTCGCCCAAAAGATAAAAATATAATTGGAACAAAATGGGTATTCAAAAACAAGATGAATGAGGATGGACAAATCATCAAAAATAAAGCCAAACTTGTCTGCAAGGGATACTAACAAATTGAAGGAATTGACTTTGAAGAAACCTTTGCACCAGTAGCTCGATTGGAAGCCATAAGAATGTTTTTGGCATGTACTTGCTCAAAAGGATTCAAGGTTTATCAAATGGATGTAAAATCAACATTCCTGAATGGAGATCTCAAGGAAGAAGTTTACATGGAGCAACCAGAAGGATTTGATCTTGCCGAAGGGGAGGACTTTGTATGCAAGCTAAAAAAGGCCTTGTATGGATTAAAACAAGCCCCTAGAACATGGTATGCAAAGTTGGATCACTATCTGCTACAAAAAGGTTTCAAAAAGGGAGTAGCCGGTAGCGATCTCTACATGAAGATGGACAAGGAAAAACTTTTGATCACTTTTGTATACGTTGATGATCTAATCTTTGCTAGCAATGATGATGAGATGAGCCATGAATTTTCTCTAAATATGTCCAAAAGATTCGAAATGTCAATGATTGGTGAGTTGTCTTACTTTCTTGGGCTACAAATATCTCAAACCTCTGCAGGCATGTTTATATCTCAGGCAAAATATCTTAAAGACATGCTCAAAAGATATGGGATGGAGATTGTGCACCAATGACCACAGATTGTAAATTAAGTAAAGATGATGATACCCCTCTCATAGATGCAACTCTTTACAGGTCAATAATTGGAGCTCTCCTATACTTAACTGCTACAAGACCAAACATTATGCAAGTAGTAGGAATGGTAGCAAGATTTCAGTCAAGTCCTAGACAATTCCATCTAACAGTTGTGAAGAGAATTCTCAGATATCTGAAAGGAACGACTAATTTCGGTCTTTGGTATCCTAAGAGTTCAACTCTTATTGTGACAGCTTGCTCTGATGCTGGTTGGGCTGGAAGCGTGAATGATCGAAAAAGGTACCAGTGGAAATGCATTCTTTATGGGAGATTGTCTTGTATCTTGGCTCAGCAAAAAGCAATCATCTATATATCTTTCTACAGCTGAAGCCGAATATATAGTTGTCGCTGATTGTTGTACACAAATTATATGGATGAAGGAAGCCTTGAAGGATGTCAACATAGAAACTAAGCAACCAATTACTATTTTTTGTGACAACACTAGTGCCATCAGCTTTCAAAAAATCCAGTAATGCACTCAAAGACCAAACATATTCCAATCAAATATCCTTTTCTCCGAGAACAAGTTGTTGAACAAAATATCAAGTTGGAATACGTCAATACAAAAGAACAAATTGCAAATATCTTTACAAAACCCCTTCCACGACAAGCATTTGAGTATCTTCGCAAAAAGATGGGGGTCATTGCTCTTGCATCACATTAACTCAAGCAGCATCTCAAGAGGAACAGCATGATAAGGGGAGCAGCATGACAGGGGGAGCACGTTGGCACCCCATTGCCATTGATGTCCAAGGGGGAGAGAAGAAAAATATTGCCATCCAATGACAAAGGGGGAGATTGTTAATCCAAGTTGTCATTGATGGCAATAGGATGAATAAATGAACATACTTGTTGACGGACTAGATAATAGATGATGGAAGACTACATGAAGACATATATAACTATGGCATGATGAAGAATCAAACCATAAAGAATCCCAAGACATTCTGTCCTACCTCCATTTCTGCACAAATAAATGACCAGTCACATTAAGAATTATTTTTCTCTATCTTGGAGGCAGAATTTTTCTATGAGACCTTCTCCATCCTCTAGAGTATAATTGTAGGTTTCTAATGAGCCCTCACTTGCCTCCTAACTCCAAATAGTTTATGAGAACTCGAATTTTTAAGATAGAAAATCATATTTGTTACCCAAGCCAACCTATGCCCATTTATGCTAGTTGGCCCCTCTTCCAAAAGCTGTGTTTGTTCATTTGTATGACAAATTCGTATAAAAAGGAGTTTCGGTCTTCTAGTTTGGACAGAGCAATTCGATGAAAAAATATCTCAGAGCATAAAATAGAGTTCACAACTCGTGAACTGAAGAGGCCGAGAAAACATTGTTTGGGTTAATTTGGTGTTGGGTTATCTCTACTGCCCAAACGAAAGGAATACATACACTTGAGATTTGTGTTTCAGTCCAGATCAAGGCTCGAACCACCCTCAACACTTCCGAACTATGATTAGTGAAGCTCAGACCACCTTCAGCTTTTCAAAACTGTGGTTATTGAATCTAGGATCACCTACAACACCTCGAAACTTTGGTCTTCACCATGAAACTGTGATAGTAATTCACCTGTGACCAAGGTGATACAACTGTGGAGGCTACGACCCCTTGATCTCGTTTACTAGCACCCACTAGAAGGGAGCTACGAGCCCCTCAATGAAGGCTCCAGCCCTCAGCACCATTGTGGACCACGTTTCATAAATTTTCACGCTGGATCTACCTGCATCAATACATCACAACTTGTAGGCCTCTTTTCATCAAATTTTCAGACTGGACCCACTACACTCATTTAAGCCCAATACCATACATCAAACTAAAACATATAATTGTACCAAATCATTCAACCAATCACTGAATCACCAATCAACCAACCAATCACTGATCTTTAATCACAATCAACTAGCAGCGTTGTCAATATTCAAACAACCGAGATCTATATGAAGACTTCATTGACAGACATCAGAAACACAGCAAAACTAATCAGATATATTCTTCAGCAAAACCCTGGCTTGCATACATGCTTTCCATAAGGCTTTTCCTCGTATGTATGCGCTTATCCAGAACCCAACTCGTGTACAGATCACAACATACTTCAAAATATATACGCTACTCTACAGAACAAAACTCGCGTCTATACGCACTTTCCATGTGTCGAACTCGCATACAGATCTGCAACTAATTCATGACTGCACAACACTTCAGAACTTCAAACATACTCAGATCATAACCTTCATTGCAACAAACATGCGCCAGACCACAGATCTAAACAATTCATAAACAGATCATGCAATACATAGTCATTTCAGGTCTAATGATCCTGATCCATTATTCACAGGTGCATCATTTTTTCTGATCAACCAATCAACTATAGCACATACCATGCAAATATACTTCAAATTGAAATATTCATTCATTAACCCTTACTCGTGCACTCTTAGCACTTCGACCTTCACCTCCTTATATAGTTAGAGCCTTAGCCAATACCATGAGCCAAAACCACACTATTGTCGGTGGTAATCTTTGATGGAATCAAATAGTTGTTACTACGCTCAATATTATGGGCTAATACTATGGTTAAAACCCTTGGTATGAATATAATAGTGCGCTAGCATGTATGCGACTTTGCTTCTTCATATCCGTGTGTGTACGCTACTTTTCTTTACCAAACTTGCGTATACACTACTTCGCTTTATCAAACCTGCGTACGTACACGACTTGGCTTCATCGAACCTGCGTATACGCGACTTGCCTTCATCAACCCTGCATATGTACGCGACTTGGCTTCATCGAACCTGTGTATATTTCTCAAACTTTACATTCATCATTCATCTGTCACAGATTGGTATTTCTTTCTCTGTCACAAATGAACTGGCCTGTGTACTTCTCATGTTACCATCATGTCAACACATACATATCTTGCTACAAGTGGGTTGCCATCAAGGACAACACGTACATCATAATTGCCAACAATCTCCCCCTTTGGACTTGATGGCAACCATGTAAGACACATCAATTTAAGCATTATTCAAAGACCAAGTTACTCTCCCCCTTTGACATCAAGGGCAAAGGGCGGCCTAATGTTGAAACAAGGTTTCTCTTTCCTTGTAGATATAAAAGCTTTGTGGACTTGATCTACACTCTACTGACCATGCTCCCCTGAGCACATGCTCAAACTTTAGAAAGATTTTTCATTTAAGTACATGACACTATGACTCAACTGAGTATTACCTTTCCTATCACCAAGGACTCATGCTTACATCAATCACCCAACCAAGTGGGGTAACATATTTGAATCAACAAACCAACCAAGTGGGATTACATATTTCACATGACCTCAAAAGTCCATACATGATTGAATATGACAGTCATTATATCATAGGTCCCCACATGACCTTTGCATCAATTTACAGAAATGACTTTTATAACCGAAACCAAAAGACCTCAATAGAAAGAGGTCATTGAACATAATTCAGCAACCATTATAAACATAATGCCAACAATGCATTATACTCAGCAAGGCTAATGCTCTCCCTGAACCTGTGCTACCTGTTCACTGTCAAGTCTGACCACATCAACTCATTCATCCAAGCATCAGATAGTCATCAATGTCAGAATCATATTCAATACCACATCAGCAGACTGTAACCATCAACATCAGACCAAGAAAATTAGATCATAACTGTCAGAAGCATATCAGAGACTATTCTTGAGTCTGTCCCATTGTTTTTTGTCAAAGAAAAACATACGCGACTATCTATAAAGGAACTCGTGTATATACGCGACTATAGTTCATGAAGCCTACGTACAGAAAGTGAAATACTGAAAATTTCACAGCTTCAGCTCCCCCTGAGCTTGTACACTCTGTATCTGTCTTCTGTTGACACATCAGATCCACTGTCAAAAATATAAACAACTAACATTAAAGAACCAATCTTCATATATTGCAGTCATTAATAACAATATACTTTCAAGAATGGACTGCAATGGGCACTGTCTTCTTTCAGTCTGAGTCCGAATCCTCCTTATATCTGCGAGAGTTCAGATCTTTAAACACAAATAATTTATCAGCGTTTATGTATCCCCTTGCTATGACTTTTCCAGTTTCTTCATCCATGACCTTGCATTTGGTTGATATGAACACAATTATATTTCCTTTATCTGCCATTTGGCCTACACTCAATATGTTTTGTTTTAGACCTTAAACTAATAACGTATCAGCTGCCTTTCTATTTTTGTTAATTCTGGCTCTACATTTCCCAAAACTTTTGTTAGATCATCATTTGAAAGAATAACCTTACCATCTTGATTTCTCTTGAGAGGCTCCATCTTACTCTTACCACCAATCATGTGATGAGAACAGTCGTTGTCGATGTACCATTCATCCTCATTTTTAAATGCACAGTGGGCAAGACCACATCTTATCTCTTCTTCTTTCTGCTTGTTATCAGGAACATTGGTGGTTCCATCTTTCTTCAGTCTCATGATATCATATGTTTGTCTTCCAAGTTGTCTTTGGTGATTCATTGATCTATTTCTGCATTCTTTTTCTACATGCCCAAACTTGTTACAAGCATAACATCTTATGTGACCAGAAAAAGGGAGCATAGGAATCATAATATGATTGTCTCATGCAACCAACAACGTTATGACCAAAATTGTTGCATGAAAAACAATATCCCTTAAAGAAACCTGAGTACCTGGGACTTCATGGTCTATCTGTGTAGTGTCTATTTGTCTAAGGCCGATTCAATCTACTTCTGCAATTGGCTGCAACATGTCCATAATTATGACATATAAAGCATTCAACATTATTGATCAGAGGAGATAATCGATTGATACTTCTATATTTAGGTGCGAATGATTTCCTTTGAGGATTCATGATCCTTGGTTGTTTATCACATTGACTTTTGTCTCTTTTAACACTTCAAGTTTTGCATTGATATCCTTTGAATCTTTAGCATTGGCTTGTGAACCAAATTCTCATTTAACAGTGTCGTGAAAACCAAGACCAAATTTAATAGAAGGAGACCTTTGACTACTAAGAATATTATCCAGAATCTTAGTACTATCTTGAAATCTCAAATGTTTATCTTTTTCTTCTAATTTACCTTTTAAAATGTTCACCTCAACCTCCATTCTTTGGTACTACTTCTTCATACCTTCTTCGACCCTTCTTCCTTCTTCTACTTGCTCTTTTAATTTGAGAATATCTTCTTTCAGCCCATTTTCTTGTTCTTCAAATGTTTGAAGTAGTTCTTCATTCCTCTTATTTGATTTTTCCAGATCTTATTTGAGAGAGATTATTTGTGCTTCAAGACCTTCATTGTGATTGGTTACTTCATCCTGCAACGTTTGACATTGCCATTGGTCTATCTTTTCTTTATTCATCTGCTCAACTAAGTTTCTTTCCTGTAATTGATTATTCAATCTAGTAATCACATCTTTGTAGATACATTCTCTTTCATTAAATAGAATATGTTGATCTTCAATTTCATTTTTGAGCTTTGAAACTTCTGCTTCTAGATCCATAATAGTACTTTCACTTTCATATTCACTATCTTCAATATTGCATGAACAAGGAAGTGGATCACAAGAACAACAATCAGTACTTGTTTTATCTTTTTCATTTATTGTTGCACACGTTTTTTGAGTTGTCTTCTTCCTTTGAGTAGCCTTCTTCTTTTGCTACCTTCCCATCGTGACGGATCTCATTCAAGCGATCAAGCTTCTTCAAAAGGACCTGCTCCGATACCAATTGTTGAGAAAATTACTGAGAGGAGAGGGGGGGTGAATCAGTGTTTAAAAACCCACACAAACTTTTATTTTTCTTTTACTTTTACTAAAGCCAACTAACATATGTACACGATTGTTATTAAGGAAACTGGTGTATACCCAAAGAACTTATAATTCAGTTAAATCATCATTTGTTTAACTTAACCAGTGCATCATTGATTCTTCAGACTGTTAATAAGCAGTAAGCATGTGCAGTAAGAACAAAGTAAACCATCACACATAAGCAACACACATAAAAACCAGGATTTAAGGTGGAAACCCAATGTGGGAGAAAACCACCGTTGTTGTAGTCTCCATCTTCAATATTTATTATATAGAAAACTGCTTACAATCTTGTACTGGCACAGACTCATACCAGCATGCAGGCACCCACCTGCAGAAGGCTACAACCTTCACTCATTCTCCAGCTCCAACTGGAAGGGATCTCGAACCCCCTGATCTCGTTTACCAACACCCACTAGAAGGGAGATACGACCCCCTCAATGAAGGCTCCAACCCTCAGCACCATCGTGGACCACGTTTCATAAATTTTCATACTGGATCCACCTGCATCAATACATCACAACTTGTAGGCCTCTTTTCATCAGATTTTCAGACTGAACCCACTACACTCATTTAAGCCCAATACCATACATCAAACTGAAACATATAATTGTACCAAATCATTCAACCAATCACTGAATCATCAATAAACTAACCAATCATTGATCTTTAATCACAATCAACTAGCAGCATTATCAATACTCAAACAACCCAAATCTATATGAAGACTTCATTGACAGACAGCAGAAACACAGCAAAACTGATCAAACATATTCTTCAGCAAAACCCTGGCTTGCAGACATGCTTTCCATAAGGTTTTTCTGCGTACGTACGCGCTTATCCAAAACCCGACTTGCGTACAGATCACAACATAATTAAGAATATATATGCTACTCTGCATAACAAAACTCGCGTGTATACGCGTTTTCCATGTGTCGAACTCGCATACAGATCTGCAACTAATTCATGACTGCACAACACTTCAGAACTTCAAACATACTCAGATCATAACCTTCACTACAACAGACATGCGCCAGACCACAGATCTAAACAACTCATAAATAGATCATGCAATACATAGTCATTTCAGGTCTAATGATCCTGATCCATTATTCAAGAGTGCATCATTATTTATGATCAACCACTCAACTATAGCCCATATCATGCAAATATACTTCAGATTAAAGTATTCATTCATTAACCCTTACTCGTTCACTCTTAGCACTTTGATCTTCACCTCCTTATATAGTTAGAGCCTTAGCCAATACCATGAGCCAAAACCACACTAGTGCCAGTGGTAATCTTTGACGAGATCAAATAGTCATTACTACGCTCAATATTGTGGGCTAATACCATGGTTAAGACCCTTGGTATTAATAAAATAGTGTGCCAACATGTACGCGCCTTTGCTTCTTCATATCCACGTGTGTACGCAACTTTTCTTTACCAAACCTACGTATACACTACTTCGCTTCATCAAACTTACGTACATACACAACTTGGCTTCATTGAACCTGTGTATATGCAACTTCCCTTCATCAAACCTACATATGTACTATGTACACGACTTGGCTTCATCGAACCTCCATATATTTCTCAAACTTTACCTTCATCACTCCTCTGTCACAGACTGGTATTTCTTTCTCTATCACAACTAAACTGGCATGTGTACTTATCATGTTACCATCATGTCAACACATACATATCTTGCTACAAGTGGGTTGCCATCAAGGACAACACGCACATCATAATGCCAACAGCTTTAGGTTCGAATTCGGTTAGGTTCAAATTCAATCAAGTTCGACTTGAGGTTCGAATTCAATCAAGTTCGACCTTCTGGTTCAGATTTCAGGTTCGGCAAACCTGAACAAATCTGAAATTTTTTTGGGGGTTCGTCGAATTTCGAACCTCAAGGTTCAAATTCGGCGAACCCTGTGACATTGCTGACAGATATGAAGTGACTTCAAAAGACAACATATAATCAGATGTTATTTAGCATTACATACACACAGCAAGGATCATGGCCCATGAAAAAATGGCATTTTTCTGGTCAACCCTAGATGATCAGTGACAACAATCTAGTTTCCCTTTCAAAATCTACCCCCACCCTAACTCTCCCTTCCATGGAACCTGCCATGGAGGTAAAATCAATGGCATTTAAACCATATACTAGAACATTTTAATCCTCCCATTACTTAATACAATATATGCAGCGTGCAAAACTGCAACCTGCAGGAACCAGTAGATGTTTATGGATTAAACTTGGCTATAATTTAAATTTGCTTGTATCAAATTTGGCATAAGAAACATTATCAATGATTCTAGAGAAACCTGCTTGAAAGCTAATCTTCTAATACGGAGTCAATGTCAAATACTTGAAATTTTGAAAGTGGTTCAAGAGAAATCCAGTCTTGATTGACTGTAAGAGAAAAACAAAGAAAGTCCAGGCATCAACTATATAAATTAACGAAAGAGATCCCTTATTCACAATCTATGTAGCTTTGAGCAATGCAAGTACTGGGATAAAAATAAGCATATACTTTATATTATCAATGCAGCAACAAAATATTATCTAAGAAACTTAAAAAGATTTGCTAGGTAGCGTGTTCGAATATCTAAGAAGGCCAATGGATCGTAGTCCAATTGTGAGGATGGCAGCATATTAGAGCACCCAACTAGGTTCAATTCTCCAAAGGCATGTTTCTAGTGATTGGGGCCAAATTGAAGTATTGGGTGACCATAGAATAGTATTCCCCTGTCATCGCAACTTCGCTGTATGTGAGCTTCATGTTGTTTGAGATTGCAAGATCCATCCACCTTTCACAGGCTGGCTAGATGGAACATTGTGATTCAATCATTTAGTCTTCGAGGAGCTGGGCACACTTGTAAGAACGAGCCAATTGTAAGGAAACATTCTATTGATTTCTGGTAGCATCGGACGTGCTCTAAGTCTCAAATTTTGTAGGGAGGCTTAGACACATGCATTCCAAAGAACCCAAAAAGCGTTTTGGGAAATTCCACCCGGATAGGGTTTTTTTTAATTAATTAATTATTTGTAATGGGAGCTTAAGTTTAAACTTCGGGAATTAAAATAATTAAAGCATATTAATAAAACATTGGTGTGAATCTTCTAGAAAAAGACGGAGATCAAGTCAAGTTAATCTTAGTCATTGATTAGTGATTTAATCTCGGTCGTTGAATTCTCAACAAGAAGATTATAAGGACTTGATGGGCATTTGGAAAAACACACCAAGTGAATCTAGAGATCGAATTTCTCAAGAGAGCAGCGCAGAGTAGCCGAAGGAGTTGATTGAGTTGATTCGATTGCAGTGAGGGGCAATGATAGTTCCGGTTGGAAAGTATTTTCCTGAGCCGCGAATAGATAGCAGAAAAAGCAGAGAAGAGGACACAAAAGAGGCAGTGTAACAGCAACGTAGAGGCAGCGCAGGGCCACGCAAAGGCAGCGCTACAGCCTTGACGATATCAGTGATTTTGCTGAGGAACAATGAAATCCAGTGTCGGAGTGTCAAGGTGAGAGACCGGAGGGGCCAGAAGATCAGATCCAGCCAGCGGAAGATCCAACAGAAGGCGCTGACACGGATCTGCGCAAAGGCAACGTGGGGTCAGTTTCGGATCTTCAATGTTAGTGTGAAGACATTTCTCACTAATTCTCTATCAGTTATTTTCTCTGTATGGATGGCCAATAAGGCATCCTAGTTGTATTCAAGAATCAAAACTTCTACTTAATAAAATCAAACCCCCATCTGTTGCATCGGTTTTCTCGTATTGGGTTTTTCCGGGGACTTAGTCCAAAAGTAACGGTGTCATGTGTGCTTGGTTTTCTTCCTGCTCAGATCTTGTTTCCGCGTTTATTTTTCCGCAGTTTATTTATGTAGTGAAGGTTGGAGTGTATTTGCTTCAGTATTTACTTGTAGAACACAGTAAATAACTTGCATGATTAAATTCAAGTAGAAGAAGTGATATCAGTTTGCAGTAATAGGCATTCCAGGTTTAGAAATTTTCACATGGTATCAAAGCTTGTATAGCAACGCAAGTGAAGCAAAAGAGCAGCTCAGAAGTGTTCAGCATCGAAGAGAAGGAGGCAGATTGAATCCCCAAGGGATTGCGCAGTCCAAGCCAGGAGGGCAAAATTTGCGAGGAAGTCTCTCTCTGAGTGAGTCTGCTAGGTCCCTATAATACTAATGTATCCATTTATTGTTATTGTTGTGCCCATGTAGTCCCCATATTGTTATTATTATGCCCCATATAAGCCCACTATTGTTATTGTTGTGCCCTTACATTGTTATTGTTATGTCGGCTAGGATTATATTGTGACCCCTTGGACTCTTATATATAGAAATGAGATTTTGTCATTTGTATCATCCAAGAATTGTGCATTTATGTAATGTAAAGGAGGTTGCCCCCTCGAAGAGGCTGATTTATAAGTCGTTGATCTATCTTTTCTTCTATTTTGTGAGCTGATTTCATAACATTTGGTATCAGAGCTTTGGATTCTAGGGTTTCACTACTGCAAATAGGTCATCTTGGCATTTTCGCTATAACTTTTTTTCTACGAGGCTTCAGAAGCTGAAATGTTTACCACGTGGAGCCGAAATCTTGATGAACTTCGTGTAAAAATTTCAAACCTTGGTTCACAATATTTTCGGAGATATGATCTGTGGAAGTTAGGGTTTTTGCAGGCTCTAAAATTTCATCTTAAGCACGTGACTGAGAGAAAATCATCATAACTTTTGTTTCAGGCATTGGATTGGAATTCTGTAAAAAGTGGCCGAAAGTGCACAGATTGTAGTTTCTTGTATATCGATCTCACAGTCGAAGGTCAAAACAGTGACATGTGGCACGTCGTACAAGTTCGCTCCACTGAACCAACCCATAATTAGGTCATTGTGGGAGATCAGGCATAACTTTGTCTTGAAGAATCCAAATTAGGTCTGACATGTGGCATTGGAAAGAAGACTCAAATGGCTACAACAGGACCAAATTTCAGATCTTGAAGATCCAAAATCACAGAGATAAATCAGGTTCAATATTGACCTCCTAAAAAGCAAGAAAATGTGTGTATTTGTTTTTTAAAATTGCATAACTTTTGAAAAAACAGTTTGAAGTGATTCCAAGAGCATAGTGAAGCATAGATATAAGTATCGGATTCTAAAATACCTCCCAAAAAAAATTCCATGCCGATAAAATCCTCAAAAAAGTCTACTATGACACATGAAGAGGAAGAAGTGGAGCATGATATATCAAAATTACGGGACCAAGTGCAACAAATTTCGCTCTCACAAAGAGTAACCAAAGAAGAACTAAAAAGTGACCTCGATGGTTTAAAAGGCGACATGAATGGTTTAAAAGGCGACATGGAAGATTTGAAGGAAGACATAGAAAGTTTGAAGGAAGGTTTGACAAAGTTGCTACAAGAAAAGCGCTTCCTAATGACGAAAAGGCAGTAGAGGAAACTCAAGATGAGAACAAAATAAACGCTAATCATGATTTCATAAACTCTAACCTTGGATTGAAGACCCACCATATTCCAAAAAGATCGATATGAGAAATTTTGATGGCAATGATCCTGTAACATGGATACTACAGATGGAGCAATATTTTGATCTCCATAATGTGCAAAACACACAAAAGGTACGCATTGCAACTTTATATT
Source organism: Pinus albicaulis (assembly GCA_034641835.2). Classification (NCBI taxonomy): domain Eukaryota; kingdom Viridiplantae; phylum Streptophyta; class Pinopsida; order Pinales; family Pinaceae; genus Pinus; species Pinus albicaulis. Next base: position 75,886,189 of record CM076575.1, read on the forward strand.
TAGAAGGCAATATATTTGTTGTTGAGATTTTGTGTATTTGGGGTAGCACCAGTTGTGCTCTAGCTCCCAAACTTTGTAGAGGGACTAGAGTTCCCTTGATCTACAAGACCCATAAATGGATTTAGGAAATTTCATCTTGTTTAGGAGCTATTAAATAAATTAATTATTTTAATGTATTTCCAAAGTTAAAACTTAGGGAACTTAAATAATTAAAGTGAATTTAATTAAACATGTGATGAAATTGTCTTCAGTCACACATATCAAGTTTTCTTTTAATCTTAGCCATTGATTCAAGATCTGATCATGGTCGTTGATTTGTCAATGAGAAAAGTATAAAGGAAAGGCTTGGGGTCATTTGAAAAGACACACAAAGGCAAAGCATTGAAGCTAAGCTGAGATTCTAGGGCAGGGTTTGCTACGAATACTCAGAAGTGTTTCAGTTGCAGAGAAGGGAATTTAGACGAAGGAGATGATCTGATCCCGGGGTCTAGAATACACAAGAAGCAGAGATCAGCTCAAGGACAACGCAGAGGAAGGCAGCAGCAGCAGCGAGGGCAGCATGATTTTCAGCAGGAAACCCTCAAGGGTTATGCAGAGACCCTTCAGGGGCAGCGTAGTGACTGTGTCACCCCAGACTTCACCCAGTCCGAGGTAACACAATCCCTTCCGGAGCAGCGGTAAGGGTTTGGAGGACTTCCAAGGCTGATGCAAAGGCTTTCAGGGGCTTCAAAGGCTGACGCAGAGCCTTTCAGGGACAATGCTGGTGTTTCTAGGCCCTAATCTTGACTGAGTTCTGTAAATCTCGTTTGAGGGTGTGGATCAGTCATTATTTTGGCCCTAGATCAGTCAGTGAGCTGTAGATCTAGCATTATCTCTATTGGGCTTTCTAGATCTGGAACCCAGATTTGTGTATTCAGAAATATTCTTAATAATAGAACCCTCCAACAGCCAGAGACTGGTTTTCCCACTTTCGATTTTTCCGGGGACTATTTGCTCAGAAATAACTGTGTCACTTTGTCAATGTGTGCATGTGCTTATTCTAGATCTGGATTGGTAGAGATCTGTTATGTGTTTTGCTTCGATTTTAACTTGAATTTATTCAGTTAATAACTTATCTAAGTAGGAGGAGCATAACCAGATTAACAGTAATAATTTCTGCATAAAGTATAAGATTCAGAAATTTCTACATTTGTATGGTATCGATGGCTTTGCTCTCGTAAACAAATTGTCACTTGGTCAATTTTTACGGAGGAAATGATAGCACATTATGAGGTTACAATGAGAAACACATTTAGCCAATTGATAAATCTCAAACAAAAGGGTTCAATGGTGGAGCACATTGAGGACTTCCAAAAATTGAATATAAGGGTAACTGATATTCCAAAGGAACACAGGATTGATGTCTTCATAGGGACTTTAAAGGATAACATCCAACATGAGGTTCGCCTTTCGGAACCTGATTCATTGGAGAAGACATTCAGGTTGGCAAGAAAAATTGAAAGCAAAATTATGCCGACAAAGAATCCTACCACTCACAACTATAAAGATGGAAGTGTTGCTACTCCTAGACTTCCACAATCTACAAGGTTGACACCATAACAATTGGAAGAAAAAAGAGCAAAAGGGCTTTACTACAATTGTAACAGCAAATACACTAAAGGTCATAAGTGTGCTGAGATGAAATTATTTTACATAGATTGTGAAGAGGAGGAAGAAAAGGAACAAGAAACTTCAAAAGAAGAGGATATACACCAGGAACCAACCCTAGAGGAAGAAGAAATGAATCCAACCATATCCTGTAATGCATTGGCAGGAATTACCACTCCTCAACTCTCAAGATAGAAGGACATATCAAGAAGAAAAATGTAATAGTGTTGATTGATTTGGGTAGTACCCATAATTTTATTCATTGTAAGGTAGCCAAGGAATTGAATTGCTTCATATACCCAGCACCAAAGTGTCAAGTGATGGTTGCAAATAGAGGAACTATAAATTGCTCTGGAAAGTGTCATAATATCAAACTAACCATGGGGGAATATGTATTGAATAGTCCAATGCTCTCCATCCTAATGGGTGGTGTTGATGTTATACTAGGAATACAATGGTTACAATCTTTGGGGACGGTAGCTTTTTATTTTCAAGAACTTTTCTTGAAATTTTTTTTCGGAAGGAAAGAAATTTGAATTACTTGGTACCGCAGGGAAGCCAGGAAAGATAATCAGCTCTAATGTCATGCCAAAGCTTCTGAAGAAAGAACAATGAGGCGTAATTGCACAATTATGCTCACTACAGGTTCAAACATCAAAATCATCTATTTCTCCAAATCTCCAAAAAGTCTTGAACAATCATTCCAAGGTATTTGAGACTCCCAAAGGACTCCCACCTATTTGTGATAATGATCATGTTATTCATTTGATTCCAGGAAGTGTTCCTCCAAACATCGGGCCTTACAGATATCCTTATGCTCAAAAGAGAGATTGAACGTATGGTCGCAGAAACGCTAGAGGCTGGTATAATTCAACCTAGTCAAAGTTATTTCTCTACTCCAGTGGTATTGATGCACAAGAAGGATGGACCATGGCATATGTGTCCAGATTATAGGGCGCTCAACAAGCTCACTATTAAAGATAAATTTCCCATCCTCGTCATTGATGAATTATTGGATGAATTACATGGAGCAATTTACTTCACCAAATTAGATCTTCGTTCTGGATATTATCAAATTAGAATGAAAACTGAAGACATAACGAAAACAGCGTTCAGAACTCATGAGGGTCATTATGAATTTTTGGTCATGCCTTTTGGCCTTACTAATGCACCTTCCACATTTCAAGGTTTGATGAATTCCATTTTCAAACCCTTCCTTAGAAAATTTGTGTTAGTATTTTTTGATGATATACTAATCTACAGCAAGTCTTGGAAGGATCATATTGACATGGTACTCAAACTATTGGAGAAGAAACAATTATATGCAAAAACCTCCAAATGGTTTTTTGGACTACAGGAGGTGGAATATTTGGATCATATTGTATCTCATGAGAGTGTTAAGGTAGACCCTAACAAAATTAAATCCATTAACGAATGGAAAATCCCTACAACCATAAAGCATCTTCAAGGATTTCTGGGGTTAATAGGGTATTATCGCAAGTTTGTTAAGAATTATAGGAGAATATCGACACCTTTAACATCATTACTGAAGAAAGATGCATTTTCTTGAACTTCAGAAGCAACTAAGGCCTTTGAACATCTTAAAGAGACAATATGCTAATTACCGATCTTAGCTACGCCAGACTTCACAAAAACCTTTAATGTGGAATGTGATGCCTCAGTAAATGGAATCGATGCGGTTTTAATGCAAGAAGGAAGACCCATTGCTTTCGAAAGTCGTCCAATCAAAGGAAAATATTTACTGAAACCTATTTATGAGAAGGAAATGTTGGCAATACTACATGCACTAAAGCAATGGAGACCTTACCTAATGGGAAGACACTTCAAGGTAAAAACAGATCAAGTTAGTCTTAAATACTTTATGGAACAAAGATTATCTTCAGAAGATAGCAGCAAAAATGGGTCACAAAGATGTTGGGTTATGACTTTCAAATCATCTAAAAAAAGGGAAGCAAAACGTTGTTGCAAATGCACTCTCAAGAAAGGATGAGGATGTGGAAGCATTGCTTTTTGTCATTTCTATTATCCAACCTGAGTGGATAACTGAAACAAGAGATGAATGGAAGAATGATGAAGAGGTATGGACCCTCATTCAAAAGTTGCAAGAAGATCTCAGTACATGTGAAACATTTAGCTGGAAAATGATTCATTGTGGTACAAAAATCGCTTATATCTTTGTAAGAATACCCAACTCAAACAAAGGATTCTTTTGGAATTGCACACCTCTCCCTTAGGAAGGCACTCAGGATTCTTGTGTCTGTGCATTATCTCATCCATTTAAAGTTAGTACAGTTGCAACTACATTTATAGAAACAATTCAAAAGCTACGTGGAAACCCAAAGATTATTGTAAGCGACAGAGATCCCATTTTTACAGAAAAATTTTGGACGGAATTATTTTCTTGTTTTGGTATTCAATTAGCTCATAGCTCATCATATCATCCTCAATCTGCTGGGCAAACTGAGATAGTGAACAAATGTTTGGAATGATATCTCTATTGCTTTGTATCTGATAAACAGACACAATGGGTCAAGTGGTTACGTCTAGTTGAATGGTGGTATAACACTTCCATACTGCAACAACAATGGCCCCATTTATGGCACTTTATGGATATCATCCACCCTCCATCACATCATCTTTAAGAGAAAATTCTAAAGTTCAAGTAGTGGAAGATCACATCGAGCATCAACAACAAGTTCTCCAATTCTTAAAGGATAACCTCACCTTGGCGCAGAATCGAATGAAACAACAGGTATATCAACATCGTAGCGAAAGAAGTTTTGATGTAGGCGACTAGGTATTTTTACGTCTACAACCATACAAACAAATGTCCCTCAAGCAAGCTAAAAAGGATAATAAATTATCGCCAAAGTATTATGGTCCTTACAAAGTGTTGCAAAAGATTGGTACTATGGCATACAAATTGTAACTTCCTGCATCTTCCAGAGTGCACCCAACTTTCCATGTTTCGTGCTTAAAGAAGGTTATAGGTGACAAGCTCCCAATTCAAACAATATTGCCAAAACTTGACGAAGAAAGAAAAATCATATTGGAACCTGAAGCAATCACGAAAACAAGAAATCGACAGCTATGAAATCGATCAATTTCAAAGTATCTCATCAAGTGGAAGAACTTGCCTGCTGAAGATTCAACATGGGAGGATGAGAATTTTATACAAAAGCATCCAGAACTACTCAAGCATTGAGGACAACACTTTTTTGAAAGAGAGGGGCATGCTAAGTCCCTATAATACTAGTGTATCCCCTTATTGTTATCGTTGTGTCAATGTAATCCCCATATTGTTATTATTGTGCCCCATAGAAGCCCATTATTGTTATTGTTGTGCCCTTACATTGTTATTGTTATGTCGGCTAGGATTATATTGTGACCCCTTGGGCTTCTATATATAGAAATGAGATTTTGTCATTTGTATCATCTAAGAATTGTTCATTTATGTAATGTAAAGGAGGTTGCCCCCTCGAAGAGACTGATTTTTAAGTCGTTAATCTATCTTTTCTTCTATTTTGTGAGTAGGTTTCATAACAGAGTCGACAGAGAGGTAAGACTATTAAGTTCGTGATTTGTCAGTGGCAGAGGGAGCAGCGCAGTAGATTCAGTGCATACCATGTTTTGGTGGGATGCAGTTTTCCTGTAACAACAGTTGCTGGTGCAGAAAGCATTAGAAGAAGGAAGAAGAAGCATACTGAGGTAATTTTGACCTCAGGGAATTTCTTGCCCAAGAAATTTTGATTTCTCGTGCAAAAGCAACATGATCAAGACTTATTTGGCTTGCTCCAGCACGGAGTGCATAGAGCCAGCTGCGCAAAGGGTTAGAGGCAGCAGTTCGACATTTGGTTGGATGAGACACTGAGATGGCAGCCACTGGGTTGCGTGATCAGGATCGGTTGGAGGGTGCCTCCAACTATGTAATCTAGAAGGCAATGATCTCCTTCCTTCTGGATGAGCATGAGCTTAAGGCCTTCATCGATAGTGCGGTAGCTGAACCTGTAGATGCAGATCCACTGAAAGCCTTCAAGAAGAATATGGCAAAGGCCAAAGGGTTGATCCTCGATGGAGTGAGGGATCACATTGTCTCACATATTTCTAGCAAAGGGACTGCCAAGGAGATGTGGGATGCATTGGCCACGCTATACCAGGGGTCCTCCAAGCAACGAAAGATTTTCTTGAAGGAAAAGATGCGGTCTACAAGGATGCTGAAGGGAGAACGCATAGACTCGTTCCTTGCAAAGCTTCAGGATGTTCAAGATCAACTAGCAGTTGTAGGGTCAACACCTCAGGCCACGAAGATGGTCAGATTGGCTCTAAATTTTGTTTCCGAAGAATAGCAAGTCTTTGTCCAAAGTATCCTAGGCAAAGAGAAGTTGTCAAAATGGGAAGGAATGTAGGCAACTCTTCAGCAGGAAGAGATGAGGAGAGACTTAATCAAGCGCAAGCTTGATGGCAATAGCAGTAGTGGAACAAAGCCCAATGAGGAGGAATAGAATGCAGCCCCTGCATCCAAGGGACAACAGGAGCAGCGAAAGCGGAAAAAGGACATCTCAAAGATCAATTGTTTCCGATGTGGTGAGATGAGTCACTACGCTACTCAGTGTCCTATCAAGAAGAAGGACAAGGACGAGAAACATGATCCGCAAGCTGCAACCACGAAGATCGAGGAGGAAGAGTTTGTTATGATTGCCCACATATCTCCAGGGGAGAATTGAGGTGATCTTGGACTGTAGTTCAACAGAGCTGCGGAGTTGGGCAGGATCCTTGAGGAGTCCACCTCATGGATCAATACCTTGCTATGGGAGCCCAAATCAGAAGTAGCGGAATGGCCAAGTATCAGTTGGTGTAGAGGAGTGTCGGAGTGACAGCGCAGTGGCTAGAGAGCACTAGAGAGTCTGAGCAGCGCAGAGCAGAGTTCGCAGTAGTGCAGGAAGGCACATCATAGAGTCAGCAATAGTGCAGCAGCTTTAGAGGGTCAGCACAGAGTCTAGCAGCAGTCAGATCTTCAGTATCAGATGCATCATGTTGAACACTTACTTCAGCGTTTGGATGTTTTTTTGTTGCATCAGGCGGCAAAGTTGCAGTTCAATAGCAGTTGGCAGCAGTACGCAAGGTCAGCAGCAGCATAGATGCAGCAGTGCAGTTATTGGTGGGCAGCAATGTCAAACATCAGCAGCGCAGAGGGAGATGTTACAGAATTAGTGTAGTGCTTCAGTAGGATGCATTACTAGAGCACATTCCTCGCTAAGAGGGAGTGTTGATTTCGGGTAGCATCGGATGTGCTCTAAGTCTCAAATTTTGAAAGGACGCTTAGACACGTGTATTCCACCCGGATGGGGTTTTATTACAATAATTAAATATTTTAATGGGATCTATGTTGGATCTACAGTGTTAGTGTGAGGACATTTTCTCACTAATTCTCTATCAGTAATTTTCTCTCTATGGATGGCCAGTAAGGCATCCTAGTTGTATTCAAAACTTCTGCTTAATAAAATCAAACCCTCATCTGCTGCACCGATTTTCCCGCATTGGGTTTTTCCGGGGACTTAGTCCAAAAATAACGGTGTCATGTGTGCTTAGTTTTCTTCTTGCTCAGATCTTGATTCGGCATTTATTTTTCCACAGTTTATTTATGTAGTGAAGGTTGCTGTGTATTTGCTTCAGTATTTACTTGTAGAACACAGTAAATAACCTGCATGATTAATCAAGTAGAAAAAGTGATATCAGTTTTGCTGCAATAGGGATTCCGGGTTTAGAAATTTTCACACATTCACTCTATATAGAGATATATATGACTCTATGAGCAATGAAAGCTAAGCAGCAGCAAGCAAAGATGGACTTTGAAGTGTAAATCTTTGTCTGGACTTTGGTGGGCAGAATCCAGGCTGATACTGCAGGACCATGCTCAATAACAGACCACTACTCTGTGCATGCTGATCAATTCGGGAGACATCACCAAAGTGCTGAACAAGGAAGTGGATCTTCCCAGTGAGTGAAGGAAATCTCTCTATAACTGGTTTTTTCACCAAGTATCTGATCTTAGACTGGCCATTAGAAAGAGTAAACCTAAGGTCAGGGTCGGCAAGCCCAGTACTCAATGTTCACCGATCAATCAGGAAGCCATAACACAGAAGTGTCAAGAAAAGGAGTGAATCTGTCCAGAGAGAAAAGGAAATGAGGCTTGAAATGTAAGCTGATTAAGGGGATCTCTATCTGGTCTCGGGTGGGCAGGCTGACATTGTGTAACCCTGCTCAATAATGGACCAGTACTTTGTGCACATTGAACAATTAGGGAGACATATCACCAAAGTGCCAAGCAAAGAGGTGGATATGCCCAAGGAACAAGGGAAATGTCTCTAAACAGGTTTTCTTACCAAGTATTAGATCCTAGAGTGGTTAATTGAGAGATATGGAGGATGAAACTAGAGAATTTAAGGGGTATTTGGTCTTTGGTAATTTGGAATCTGGGAAAGGGTCGTGCAATGGGATGGTGAAAACTCATCGCAGAAGAACACTCGGTGTTGGTAGAGGTTTGTGTCTTGAGTCCTGAGAGTTAAGTGACAAGTATTCTCCTTGCCCGTACCCCATTGTTGACAGCTTGCCTGTATCCAACTATATGCTAACTAGTTCAACTAGAAGTTGAGACTATGTAGTTTTTCACAATAAGAAATCATAGTAGTACTAACTAGTGGATCATTCTGCATGCCATGCTCATAGTGTTTCAGAAAATCTACCTCAAGACTCACCAACATCCTAACTTGAATTTTAAGACACTTTGAAGAAATTGCCCCTATTTCATTAATGTATAAGCCCATAACCCCCCTGCAAGGATAATCTAAAAACTAAATCAGTAATAAAACATAATAAACAGACTCTCTGTTGAATAAACGCAAGGTCAAAGTGATGGGATTGAGATTTTTGTGGACTTGAAGAAAGTCAAAAGAAAGATTTTTGTCAATTGAAAGTTGATGTTTTCAAGGGTTCCCACTGACTCCAAACTATTCAATGTAACAGGAGTGATAAGGTTCAGTAAATGTACTTCTTGTTGCAAGGTCCTGTCCACCCATTCACGAAGTCTCTCTAGTCTTTCTTTGATCCATGTTCTTGACAAGTCTGCCAGGATAGAGTCAACCTCATACGGGGGCATTTCCCTTATGACCCCCTTTCCTCCATCTTCACAGTCCACTGAATCTTCAACAGCGATCTGCACAAGGTCCTTCTCTAACTTGTCTGCGGCTTCCAATACCTGAACAGTTTCAGGTGTCAATGCTGTGACACCTGACAAGAACTGCTTCAGTTCTCTTCCATAGCAAGCATGAAGAGTTGCAACAGCCACACCTGCCGCAAAAGGGTGCCACCTCTTCAAGATGGGACTAAATTTTTCCTTTTCATTTCTTGCAAGATCACCAATGTCCTTTGCTAGTATTGTTAGAGCTGGAGGAGGGTTTTGCTGCTTTTTGAATGATCTCCTCCTTGAATCCACTTGTTCCATCATCTGTTCTCAAAGGTCAAAAAGTTTTTTCAGCGAACAATGTGAAAAAGAGCTTTGAGAAAAAGGTAAATGAGCTAAATCTGGCAATTCAATTTATCCAACTATACCAAAAGACTCACCTGTGCAAAAGCAGTGCGAAGTGAGGAACGAATATACATATCAATCCTGTTTCGAGCTACATCCACTTCTTCTTTTCTCTTGCGTCTATACTCATGTGAAATGTCATCAACCAAAACTTTTGCAGCTGCTACTGCTACAGAAATAACACTCTCCATAAATCCAACACTACTGGACTGAAAAGTCTCATGATAAGCAAGAAGCCTCTTTTCTGCCCAGCCTTGAATTGCACTCAGAGTAGAACTTAGTACCTTGACATACAAAGGATCCTTGACTGTCTTGGCATCCTTGGCAACCTCAACCAATTGGTTTTCTGCTGCTCCAAGCAGATCAGTTTCAGTTTGCCCTGTCATCAAAAATTGTTGGAATATAACCCATGTGAAGCAAATGTTGTGAAGGGTTTGATTAATGCCCAACAAAGCCCAAGTTTTCTTCATCATCTCCATCAATTCATCAATTTCATCAATAACGGCTGTTTCTTCTCCACTATCGAAGCAGCTTCTAAGAAGCATTTGATATAGCCACAGATTTAGTGGAAACCCATCTGCCCAATGACAAGTCTCTGGTGTGGATCCATCGGTTGATCTACAAGCAAGGCTCATAACTGCACTACGCAATGCTTGCATTGCCTCAGAGTTCCTTCCTGTTTCAATAGGTTTCTCCTCAGCTCCTCCTACAATCTGTCGAAGTCGTTGAGCAGCAGCATCAGATCTTTCAAGCGGAACAGCAGGGTGTAACAGGAGACCAGCCTCTAGTATCAATAAATTTCTCTTCTGCCACACTTGATATTCCTGAGCATCTGAGAAATCAGAAGACTTGAATTGTTGCAACAACTCCAGTGGGAGAACTATTGATTCCACACGCTTCCCAAGCTGTTAACAGTAAAAGAAGCGCAACTAAGATGTCATGTCACATGTCAGAGCTAACATTCTAGAAAAGTGTAGACGACTGTTTCCTGTTGTATCCGAAATTCACCAAAAGTACACTAAATACTAAAGACAGTATTAATGTTGCGCACTTAGGCTAGAACCAAGAAAAACCTATGTTAGACATATTTTTACAGACCAATAACAATGCTACAAAATGATAAACAACATTTTGAATCCTTTGCCTAAACCCAAACTACACATAAGCGCACACACAAAACGAATAATTTGTATTCCACCCAAAGCCACGCACCAAGAAAGGGTAATTAATTTCTTTATGTCACCGGGATATTATGATATCCAAAATTGACAAAATTGGAGACTTTAACACTGCTATCAAAACACACGATCCATACTCCTGTACTGGTTGGGCCAGCATTTTCTTCAGGGTAGGTAGAGGCGAACTAATGAATCTTTTACTGTTCAATGCTTTTTATAGAAGAGGTAATTTCACAGCTACGAGCGAAATCATCAAGGATGAAATTCAACTATCCATAATGTAGAAGCCAACAGTGCAGACATTCGAAACCACAGTGAGAACATAGATACTAAATAAGCATAGAGTTGCGTTTGATCCCTGAACTAGGGCAACTCAAAATCCATAATGCAAACGAGGAGGGAAAGAAAAATTAGTTTCAAATCACGCTAATCCCAGCAGGATCCAAATGACGGCAGTCAAAATACAATGCAGAATTCAAAATTTCCTCGGTTTAGCTGTCATACAATTGATTATAAGTCACAATTAAAAAAAGTTGTAGCAGAGAGATGAGCAAACTGCTAGTATGTACCTGTCCAGCTGAAATTCTTAATAGAGCTCTACGAACACGGGCATCGGTCTGCTCCGATACATTCATCTGCAATCTCAAAAGCTCTCCAATTGTCTGGGGTCTTCTCGATCTGGAAGGGCTGCCGTCCTTCAAGTAACTGCTCTTCTTTGAGGATCTCAAGCCAAGGGCTCTCTTGACCCTACTGGCAGCAGTAGAGGTCAATGACTTCTGAATAGACGGTGATAGTGATAATGATGACGACGATGAAGGTGATGACTTCTCAGGCTTCTCAGCCTTGTCTGATTGAGGTATGTATGTGAGAGAAGATCTTCCAGCCGAGGGTCTGCAGGCTGCAATGAAGATCTCATAGGCTGTCTCCCTCAAATCGTCCTCAGAGAGCTGGCTGCCCAATACCCCAAATGGGCACTCCAGATCTGTTGTCATACTCGATTTGGTGCCCCCAAAACCTCTGTCTTCGACAGCTGCAGGAGCCATCAGAGGGATGAATCCTTTCCTTATATACCCAAATAGTCTTCTATTTAGAGAAAAAAATTAAACCCAAATGGGCTTTACTGGTGTCCTTGCTCTGTAAAAGCCGGATCTAAGTGTACCCAATCTGGGCTCTGGGCGCTCTTCCTAGCACAAATCTGGACATACGGAATGGCCTTTAGGTTTAGTGAATCCCACCTGTACAGCACCCAGAGGACCAATTCATCTAGCTGAAATTGCTTCGATGAGAAGATACATTGACATTGAAATGGTCCATTGCAGTTCCCACCTGAATTGGGAGTTGGATTTTGAATAAACTTCTACCTGATGGGAACTTGGTTCGTAAAACTAACTCTAGCCCAGAGCAGGAAACACAATCCCAGTAGGAATTAGTTTAGAAATCAAAAAATAAAAAACCATGGGCATGGGTCCCCTGACAGCCTAAATATAGATGGCAACAGACTGTCAAATTAGAAGCTACATACATTCTCAATATATCTCTCTTTACATGTGTGTGTGAATCCATAACTCTCAAAAATAAAATGCATACTTCGTCTCCTGTCTGCACATGGACTGATCCACTCCTCCATTGCAAAGATACTTCACAGCACGCAAACATTTCCACCAATGGCTTTTCCTCCGCCAAGTCCTACTTCATACCCACGAGAGATAAAACAAAATTTATACCTAACACGTAATTGAAAAGGACGTTGAATTGACTTCATACACTGACTTTTTACTGTGTAATTTTTCTAAAATTTAGTAGGAATTTATTGGAAAGAAAAACTCCTATTTAAATTAATTCATCTTTATAAACTATATTAAATAGGTGACGAGTGGTATATGAACTGTTGGGTCTATTTAATTTATAAGTTAAATTAAATAGGTGATTAGTGTTTTTATAAGGCACTTTTTAATATAAAGTTACTAGTTTAATTTTCGATTTTGTCCTCACTCATTTCTTGATGTGAAGTCACGGGTTCAATTCTATGCTTTGATGTGAAGTCATCCTCAATTCCTCCCCACTAGAATTGATGCTTTGATGTGAAGTCATTGTCAATTCCTTCCCACTAAAATTGAAGTAATATGTATTGGACATGATGATGAAAATGTAGTCTTACCCAACTTACAAAAAAAATTAAGTGATGAGTGATTAATGTGAATGAGCTAAAAGAGTAAAGTGAAAAAGAAAAATAAATATACTAACATAATTAGTAAAAAATCAACTTTTACTTTACAAGTCAAATATGTAATTAAAAAATCTATTAATAAAATAAATAATTTATATAATAACAACCCAAAAATATCTCAAAAATTAGCTTGAATTTAAAATAAATAATCACAAATTATCATTTATAAAATATAAATAATTTAATCACTAATTTTTTTATAAAATATTATTTTTTATTAAATTAAAATTTGACAACTTTTTAAATATGAACATATTTATATTTATGTTATACAATAATATAATATAGTTAGAAATTACATAACTTTATTTATAATATAAAATATAGTTAAAATACTTTAATTTATAATAAGAATCGTTTACTCTTTACTTATTTATTGTAATAAAAAAGTTCAAAGTTTAAGAGAACGTTTGTATGTCTCTCCGGTTCACTTTTCTTGTGCAAATCTCTTTCATTGATGCGATATTTATCCCTTTTTTATAAACTGTCTACTTTGGAATAAGATTTAAATTAGTTTTTGGATATATATATATATATATATATATATATATATATATATATATATATATATAATTTTTTATTGTGTAAAATTTATATATTAAAAATGTAATTATTTTAAATATGTGATAAATCTATATTTAAATTTATTTATTTATTTTTAGATATTATTATATATAATTATATATAATTAATTAATTAATTTTAAATTTTCAAAATATTTTATTAAGGTTCAAGGGTTTTGGATAGTTACGTGTTTTGTTAAAGCACTTTTTAATGTGAAGTCATAGTTTTGTTTTGTTAAGGTATTCTTTAATGTGAAGTTATTGGTTCAATTCCTTGTTTCGATAGAGGATATATTGGACATGAACATTTCTTAATGTGAAGTTATCGATTCAATTTTGGGATACGGGTTCTCATAGGAGATATATTGGACATAATGAATATTAGTCTTGCAAAAAAAAAAAAAAAAAACCATTAAATTTCTTAATATGTAATTTTTGTATATTTCTTAATATGTAATTTTTTAATTATTTAATAGTTAATTTTATTGACGCTATGTGATTCATTTCACTAGTTTCAATCCCACTTCTTCACCCCTATGAGCATCACCCGATGCAATGAGTGCTAAGTGGACTATTCAAAAATCATGAGAAATTAGTCAGTTATGACTACCTCTCATGGAAATGGTCATAGATGAATGACTAAATTAACGCAGTTGAATCCCAAAAATGATATCTAATATAATGCATTGCGGAAACCCCTCATACTTAAAATACTAAGAGTAAAGGGATCTCTTCTTGAATGGTTCATGAGGCACAATAGTTGCTAAGGTTTTGCAAATGGGGTAGCAAGCTAAGTGGGCTTGATTGTGGGGAAAACTCCACAGTTAAGCGCGCTTGAGCCAAAGGAGTTCTGGGATGGGTGACCTCCCGGGAAGTCCTGGTTACCGGGTGCAAGCCTCAGAAGTGATGGTTGACGCTATGTGATTCATTTCACTAGTTTCAATCACACTTCTTCACCCCTGTGACCATCAACCAATTCAATGAGTGCTAAGTGGACTATTCAAAAATCATGAGAAATTAGTCAGTTACGACTACCTCTCATGGAAATGGTCATAGATGAATGACTTGCTTAACGCAGTTGAATCCCAAAAATGATATCTAATATAATGCACTGCGAAAACCCCTCATACTTAAATACAAAGAGTAAAGGGAGCTTTACTTGAATGGTTCACGAGGCACAATACTTGCTAAGGTTTTGCAAATGGGGGTAGCAAGCTCAGTGGGCTTGATTGTGGGCAAAAACTCCACAATTAAGCGCACTTGAGCCAGAGGAGTTCTGAATGGGTGACCTCTCGGGAAGTCCTGGTTACCGAGTGCAAGCCTCGGAAGTGATGATTGACGCTATGTGATTCATTTCACTAGTTTCAATCCCACTTCTTCACCCTTGTGAGCATCACCCGATGCAATGAGTGCTAAGTGGACTATTCAAAAATCATGAGAAATTGGTCAATTACGAATACCTCTCATGGAAATGGTCATAAATGAATGACTTACTTAACGCAGTTGAATCCCAAAAATGATATCTAATATAATGCACTGCGAAAACCCCTCATACTTAAATTTATTTTTTAAAATATATAATTACTTAATTTATTTTATTATATAATAATATAGAGCGGGTATGGTTGAAGCGGAGTGCGATCCCATGTGACTTTGACGACTTAAATGCCCTTGGATCATGACTCCTCAAGCCACAAACCAAGCTTAGAAAATCACAAACAACTTAACAAACAAAAAAAAAATATCTTAAGCTACTAAATAATTTAAAACAAATTATCTCACTCACAAACCCAATCCACAAACACTCTTTATATATTATCATGTTTTATTTATAAAGCACAATTATATCTCAACCTCTAATAAAACAAACCCAATCCACAAACATTCTTCATATATTATCATGTTTTATTTACAAAGCACAATTATATCTCAACTTCCATTAAAAGTTGGATATCATCAATTTTAATCACTTTTTGTTACCAGTATTGACATTTGCATCCCCTCAATATCTCACCTTTCACGCACATCTTCAATCATAGGTGGTTAAGTAGTTGTAAGTAGTTAGGTGGTTAAGTAGTTGTGTTTTGGTAAAAAAAAAGTTGGGTATTGGTTGCGTTGGGAAGTTATTTAAAGGTTAATTTTAAAATTATATCATATTTTTATAGTAGGATGATTATTTATTTATTTTTAGTTAATAGTGTTTTTTTTTAAGTTATATATATATATATATATATATATATATATATATATATATATATATATAAGTATTATATGGTAAAATTTTGCAAGATAATGTGGAATTTTGTTATATGTTATGTGAAATATCAATAATTTGAGTTATTGGTATTTTTTCTAAATCATATGTTTTTAAGAGGTTGTGGATTCAAACCTATTTAATGTCTTACAAATTATAGGTTTTTAAGAGGTTGTGGTTTCAAGTTTGTCTGATGCATGGTGGATCATTTTTACATTGTTATTAATAATTTGGTTTATTGACCATGGCATAGGGATGGGTATCAAGTTGGGTAAGCAAACGTAATAGGCCCCCAAGTGGCTATTGGTACGTCATCTATGACTCAAGTTTGATATGGCCACTAACAATCCTGTCCATTAATCATGGCATAGTGATGAGTCTCAAGTTGGATAAGTAAATGCAATAGGCCTCCTAAGTGGTTATCAATAAGTTATGTGTAGCAACACTAGAGAATGTAGACTAAACTTATAAAAGGTCAAACCTTGAGCTTAAAAAAATATATATATATTGACCTCACAACAAGGTGACATTATACACATCAAAATGCAAATCCATATACCATAAACATATAAATTGTGAAATTTCATGATATACTCAATCATATTTACCTTCACTTGATTATTAGTTGGAGTTTGATTCTTTTTATATATGACTGGTATAATTTCACTTGAAATTATATATATATATATATATATATATATATATATATATATATATATATATATAGTTTTGAAATCTCTATTAACAAAAATATAGGTTGTCCAGTGAAAAAACCAACTTATAAAAGGTCAAACCTTGAGATAAAAAAAAAGTAAACTATTGACCTAACAACAAGGCAACATTATACACATCAAAATGCAAATCCATACACCATAAACATATAAATTGTGAAATTTCATGCTATACACAATGATATTTACCCTCACTTGATTATTAGTTGGATTTTGATTCTTTTTATATATGGGTGATATAATTTCATTATATATATATTTATGTTGTCTTGTGAAAAACTTCTTTGATTGGTATAGTGAGAATAAAGGAAATTATCACTTATCTTGAACTCAAGTTCCAACAACCCGAATGGGGTGGGAAACGTGGTGGGGGAGGGGATGTTCCCCCTTTGTCACCTAGTTCAATGGAGGGGGTAGGCATGGATACTGCCCACCCCCATTTTTCATGGTGTCATGATCTCTGCTCTCTGTAGTCAAATCACATCGATCTTTCCATTAATGAGTTTGTGTGGGCACGATGGGAAGGTTCTCGATGTAAGCTTGGTTATCATTGCATTAAAGGTTGAACATTATTTGGAAGCCACCCACATTGCATGCACTCATTTGGTTTTTTCCCAAAGAGTTTGTGCAATTCCATCTGGTGTTTTTGTTCTACACTTAATTGTTCCCTTTTCTTCATTGGGGAAAGTTTCAAGTCCTCTTAGCCTAGCTTCCCCCATTACCTTCTCTTTGGCGTGCACTGGGAAGATTTACTCATCCTATCACTAGATTCCATGCTCAAGGAGTGAGCTACACCATATTCACACTACAACCAATTGCAGTAGCCTCACCACTTCCACCATAAGTGTTTGGACACAAGTATCATTTTGTTTAGTTGTAATTCATCTCATTTTAATCGGGCTCTATTTCATTAGTATTCTTCTTTCATTATCCTTACTCCTTCAATTATATTCTCTCATGGCTTGCTTTCGATTACTTAGGGTGGATAGTGGACTCTTCCTCATTTCTCCCCCTCCCGTTATATCTAGCTTTATCCCTTCCTTGGTGCTCCCATCTTTGTTATGCCTAAGTTTCAGCCACTCGGGTGCTCCTTCCTCTTCCTATGACATTTGTTCTTTAATTCAGGCCTTCTCTACGTCTACCAACCACCCTTCTCTTAGGAACATTTCAACCTCTCACCCCACCATGCCACACTAGCATGCACACATTATGTGTGGCACAATATCTTATGGGGAAAGGAGCTCTCGTGCTTGCACTCTAGCCCACTTTGCTACCAGAATCTTCCACCTCCATACCCTTGTGGATATACAAGAGAAAATGCAATAGGTAGTGAAAAAATTCATCACAAACAAAGATGATTTTATGAATGTGTTGACGGGCCAAATTTTACCGCCAATAGCTAGGGGATCTCCCTGGTGTAGAATCCCAACTAGACTCTACACCATTTAGTATGGGAGTCCCATCTGGTATGTGGGCCCGACTGCCACCATGTTGTTTTGTTATGCAACCAACTCACAAAATAGTAGAAAATATAGATCAATGACTTAGAAATCGGCCTCTTCAAGGGGGAAACCTCCTTTACATTACATAAATGAGCAATTCTTGGATGATTCAAATGACAAAACCTCCTTTCTATATATAGGAGTCTAAGGGGTCACAATATAATCAGAGTCGACATAAAAATAATAATGTAAGGGCACAACAATAACAATAGTGGGCTTCTATGGGGCACAATAATAACACTATGGGGACTACATGGGTACAAAAATAACAATAATTGGGGTACACTAACAATAAAAATAAGGGGATACACTAGTATTATAGGGACATAACATGCCCCTCTCCTTCAAAAAAGTGTTGTGCTCAATGCTTGAATAGTCCTGGATTCTCATGTATAAAATTCTCATCCTCCCATGAGGAATCTTCAGCGGGTAAGTTCTTCCACTTGATGAGATACTCTAAAATTGATCGATTTGGTTGTTGTCGAGTTCTTGTTTCTGTGACTACTTCAAGTTCCAATATGATTTTTCATTCCTCGTCAAGTTTTGGAAATATTGTTTGAATTGGGAGCTTGTCACCTATAACCTTCTTTAAGCATGAAACATGGAAAACTGGGTGCACTCGGGAAGATTTCGGAAGCTCCAATCTGTATGTCATAATACCAATCTTTTGCAACACCTTGTAAGGACCATAATACTTTGGTGATAATTTATTATCCTTCTTAGCTTGCTTGATGGACATTTGTTTGTATGGTTGTAGCCGTAAAAATACCCAATCGCCTACATCAAAACTTGTTTCGCTCTGATGTTGATATGCCTGTTGTTTTCTTTGATTATGTGCCAAAGTGAGGTTATCCTTTAAGAGTTGGAGAACTTGTTGTCGATCCTCGATGTGATCTTCCACTGCGTGAAGCTTAGATTTTTCTCTTAAAGATGATGTGATGGACGGTGGATGATATCCATAAAGTGCCATAAATGGGATCATTTTGTTATAGTATGTAAGGAATTTTTATACCACCATTCAGCCAGAGGTAACCACTTGACCCATTGTGTTTTTTTATCACATACAAACAAACAAAGATATCCTTCCAAACATTTGTTCACTATCTTAGTTCACCCATCAGATTGAAGATGATAAGAGGAGTTATGAGCTAATTGAGTACCCAGACAAGAAAATAATTATGTCCAAAAATTTCCAGTGAAAATGGGATCTCTTTTGCTTACAATAATCTTTGGGTTTCCATGTAGCTTTTGAATTGTGTCCATAAATGCAGTAGCAATTGTATTGGCTTTAAGTGGATGTGATAATGCACAAAAGTGTGCATACTTGGTAAGTCTATCAACTACCACCATGATGACACTCTTTCCTACGGACTTGAGTAAACATGTGATAAAATCCATTGAAACCTCCTCCCAACGTTGCTTGGAATGGATAAAGGTTGTAACAGACATGGGGTCTTAATTGTCTAGACTTTATTTTGTTGGAAAACCAAACATTCCGCCACAAACTTTTGAATATCATATTTAACGCCATCCCAAAAAAAATCCTTCTTAACCATGTGATATGTTTTTAAAAATCCCGAGTGCCCTCCTAAGGGAGAGGTGTGCAATTCCAAAAGAATATTTTGTTTGAGTTGGGAATTCTTACAAAGATATAAGCGATCTTTGTACCATAATGAATCATTTTTCCAGCTAAATGTATTAGATGTATTGATATCTTGTTGCAACTTTTGAATGAGTGCCCAGAATTCTTCGTCATTATTCCATTCATCCCTTGCGTCAATTATCCAATCTGGTTGGATAATAGAAATGACACAAAGAAATGTTTCCACATCCTCATCCTTTCTTGAGAGTGCATCTGCAACAACATTTTGCTTCCCATTTTTGTAGATGATTTCAAAATCATAACCCAAAATCTTTGTGACCCATTTTTGTTGTTATTCTGAAGATAATATTTGTTCTATAAAATATTTAAGACTATCATGATCTGTTTTTACCTTGAAGTGTCTTCCCAATAGGTAAGGTCTCCATTGCTTAAGTGCATGTAGTATTGCCAACATTTCCTTCTGATAAATAGGTTTTTGTAAATACTTTCCTTTGATTGGATGGCTTTCAAAAGCAATGGGTCTTCCTTCTTGCATTAAAACAACACCAATTCCATTTCCTGAGGCATCACATTCCACAATAAAGGTTTTTGTGAAGTTTGGCATATCTAAGATCGATGCTTGGCACATTGTCTCTTTAAGATGTTTAAAGGCCTTAGTTGCTTCTGAGTCTAAGAAAATGCATCTTTCTTCAGTAATGTTGTTAGAGGTGCTGCTATTATCCTATAATTCTTATCAAACTTGTGATAATACCCTGTCAACCCGAAAAATCCTCACAGATTCTTTATGGTTGTGGGGTTTTTCCATTCCTTAATGACTTTAATTTTGTGAGGGTCTACCTTAATGCCCTCATGAGATATAATATGACCTAGATACCTCATGTACTCCAAAGAAACATTTGTAGGTTTTTGCATATAATTGTTTCTCCTCCAATAGTTTGAGAACCCTGTCAACATGTTGAACATTATCCTTCCAAGACTTGTTGTAGATTAGTATATCATCAAAAAATACTAACACAATTTTTCTAAGGAAGGGTTTGAAAATGGAATTCATCAAACCTTGAATTGTATAAGGTGCACAGGAATGGGAAATTTATCTTTAATAGTGAGCTTGTTGATCTCCCTCTAATCCGGACACATGTGCCATGATCCATCCTTCTTGTGCACCAATACTACTGGAGCAGAGAAAGAAATTTGACTAGGTTGAATTATATTGGCCTCTAGCATTTATGTAATCATACGTTGAATCTCACTCTTTTGGGCATAAGAATATTTTTAAGGCCTGATGTTTGGAGGAACACTTCATGGAATCAAATTAATAGCATGATCATGATCACAAATAGGTGGGAGGCCTTTGGGAGTCTTAAACACCTTGGAATGTTTGTCCAAGGCTTTTTGGAGATCTGGAGAAATGTATTATTTTGATGTTTGAACATGTAGTGAGTATAATTGTGCAATTACTGATCTGAATATGGGAAAAATAGTTTTGCTATGCTAGCTCCCTCATCAGTATTAAAAAAATGTGTTTAGGATCGTCTCAAATTAGCCAGTTATGTGAGGATTTATGTGTCAAGTTTAGTGTCTTTTATGAGAAATTTCTTAAGTAAAATAGTTTTTAAAAACACATGTACAAAAAATAAATTGCAGAGAAATAAGACAAAACAAACACATTACACAATAGATGATAACAGAGTTCACACCTCCTAGGCTACATCTCCATGGACCTGCTTCAACCGGTTAGGCCCTCTTTGTATTAATGGTCAATTCTCTGATTACTTGCACCTACAATGCTCCAATGGCTTTGCAAGCTACTCCATTGGATTCAGAAGACCCAAAAACCTCAAAATAGAATATTCAAGCTCTGCAAATGGTCTTCAGATGATCTAGGCATTACCTCCTCTCGTGGTGGCCCTAGGGTTCTTTAATATTCAAAGTGGAAATATCACTTACATAAGTGCTCCAACGCCTCTACAACCTACACCATCATGCTCAAAGCATCCAAATCATCTAGGAATGACTCTTCTTGAGCCAAAATTGGTCGAAATATGCCAAAGTTATGGCTTCCTCAATATTTCCTAGAAAAACTCCACTAAAATTGGAACATCTCCAGTTAATCCCGCAAATTTTGGTAGTGCCACCGAATTTGGGGACTCCACAATTTTCCCTGCCAAGTTAAACTAGAGTTCAATTAAATGATAAGTGCAATTTAAAACTGTGGTTAGCGCTCTAAGCACGTTTTTAAACAAAATCCGATTTAAATTCGGATTAGCGCATAAACAATGTTTAAGGGTTAATTAACCTTGTTTTAAAACTTAATCTGCACCATAAATATTAAGCCCTTCGCCTGGTCACACCACGTGGTTATATGGTGAGGTAAGGGCTAGCCCTTCTTGTCTCAGCCCCAACCATTGACAAAACATAAATACAAAATGTGTGCCATGTCTATTAATACTTGTGCTTGTGGTATGGTGGTAAGACATTTGGGTTGTGTAGGGGTGGTCATGAGTTCAACCCCGACCTCGGCCAAAAAAAAATTCTCCATGAAATTTAATAAAATTTAGCCCTTAGTCATTAACCAAATTCGCCCTTGGAGGGGGGGGGGGGGGGGGGCACGTGCCACGTGTTAGCACCCAATTGGCTCTCCACAAACCAATAAAAAAAATTCAAGTACCTAGAAATTCATGCCACTTAGAAATTGACACTTGTCATCCTATCATTAGATCAGAGAAACACCCAAATTTTGACTATTGACCCTGTTTGACCCCCTTTTTTTTTAAAATCACATGTTTGGCACAACAATCAGCAGGCTCTAACTTTCTCATACGGAGTTTGTTTTGAGTGAAACGAAGTGTGCCAGATTCCTGGCGATGGGCCCTATCCGGTCGTTCTAGTTTGGTGCAATTTTGAGCACTTTGAATTTTTGGCAAATTTTTGCCCCCAATCCATATTCTGATCTCTCCTTCACACTGATAAGATTTTGGACCCATAAAAGTTGGTTATCTGATATGACTTGAATACTCTTCTCTTTCCCAAGTTCTATCAACTTGATTCTACTTGGAAAAATCTCCATGACAACCACTTGGGTTCACTGGCATGCCTTGCCTTACAAATGGCTTGGCGCTTCAACCAATGTTCCCCTTTCGCTGGTGACCCAATCCAACAGTTTTTGGATGTTTGCTGACTAATAAAACACTTTGTTGTACCAAAGCGATCCATCGGTGCTTGGAATTCTAACTGATGGCCTTCTCACTAAGAATATTGTTCCTCCTTTGCACAAACATGCATTTGATGCAAGCTTCTCCTTGGAAACCACTTTTCCAAGTTAAGCCCATCTTAGTGAACTACATAAATGAGTTCCAACATCATTAATAACAAGAAAATAAATGACCATTCTTTTACCTCCACGGTTCCAAATTCTACATCTGGAAGAATGCATTCGCCATCTCTTTCGCTTCTTGGCGTCAACACATCAAATGGTATACAATAGATGTTGTTTTGGCTACAATATTTTTAGCATCTTGTCCACCTTCCACTTCTTGATTCCATCATCCTCCAGTATTGACATGTTGCTCATGACATGATTTGAGAATGAAGTCTAATCATGAGATTCTCGCTTGTTATCACTCCGCCAGATTCCCAAGGCCGAAGAAGGAATCCCAACAGAGGTAACCACAGACCAAACTTTTAACTTGGTAGCTAGCCCTACCAAGTCGGAGAGGGCTCTCTCCACAAGGTCACAACCAAGAGGGTTGGAGGAATTAGGGTTTTTAGGCTAGATATGAGTTCAGGGGTTGTTTTTTATTTGATTGGGTTGGGTTTCACTGGATGAAGATATTAGGTCAAGGGAGCTAGGTCAGGGCAAATGAGACAAGGTTGCAGGGATTCAATGGGGCAAGGTAGGAATAAGGTTTACCACTTTAAAGATGATTTTGATGAGATGGTTTTAAGATTGATGAGAAGCTAGGAAGAGCATGGGAGATGTATTCTTCCTAAACAGAGGAAAATGGACAAATTATGATATCTTTCCCTAAACATAGCATGAGCAAGCATGTGTTCTGCCTATAAACTTGAAAGAGATCACACAATAGAGATGTAATCAACATGAAGACAAAAAATTCTAACATATGAAACTGAAGGAAAAACAATGATAAACATCATACCTCATGTATCCCAAAAAATAGCTGCAACTCTTCTTTATTAACTGGCCAAACTGAGTGCAATAGTTCCTTGACCAATAAGCTAACATCCAAATTGATTCCAACCTTTGAAAATGAGTCAAAAATTACATGATATAGGCCTCAAACGACCTCTCCCAACCTTAGGGGTCGAATCCCTAAGTTGATGAGCTGATCCACAATAATATGAATTGATATCTAGAGTGTAGGGAGCTCTAAGTGACTCCTCCCTAAATACATTCAAACTGATTCATTTGACTTAATGACAACTTTTACCTAATGAATCTACCCCTAGGTAACTTATGCATAGCATAATTACATAAACCATCCTTAATTACATAGGTAGAAACAAGAATTTCTTAAGTAGAGTAAAAAATTACAGTGAAAAACCAAAAATATCAACAAATGGTCATTTGCGCCCTCACTGTGTCATTTGCATCCTCGTTGTGTCATTTGCGCCCTCCATGTTCAAGGCTGATTTTGGGTGCCTTCCCAGTGTCCAAATCAGGGCCAAGATGGCTTGTTGGAAAGCCCTTCAAGTCCTCTTTCTGAATATGCCTCCAGTTTCCAAAATGAAGGTAATCTCCCCCCCCCCCCCCCCCCCTCAAAATGTCATTCCCCCAAGACTGCTCTATGCGCAGCCCCTAGGCCAAAACAGGGGTAGAAATGTGATTTTTAGGTAGTTTTTTGACCTTTTCACCTGTCAAATTTGCAAATCAATTTTGGAAACATGACTTTCTAGAATTCATTTGTCCTTAGGAATCCATTGGTGGTATTATTTCCCTTAAAAAGTGCCCCAAACATTTGCGCAACGCCTAGGGTGTTGCCCAAATGACCTATTTTCTGATAAATGCCTGTCCAAAAAAACTCAGAAAATCACAGATTTTTCAAAAAAAAATCAAAATGCTTCAAAATTGGTAGAATGGTTGATGATGGTATGGATAGGCTTGGAGGGAAGCCTCTGCGAGTATGTCCAATTTCTCCTTCTCTTCCATGGTCAAATCCTCAATCTTTACATTGGCTCTTTTGAGCTTGGCCATTGCAATTTTCTCCTTTTGGGCATGATGCTTGACCTTCCTCCTCAATAGGTCATTGTCTTTGTTAGCCTTTGATAAAATATTCTCCAAGTGCTGATTTGCTCTATCAAGCCATGGCTCCCTATTTTCACTTATCATTATGGCAATTTTCTCATTTAGGGTTAGTTGATCAGCAAGCTCAGCCTCTTTTTGTCTTTCTAGAGCTAGAGTTCATTTCAGCCCTCTAGTTATAGGTCTCTTTCTTGGTGTTTGTTCTGTTTTTCATCAAGCAAGCCATACTTTTCAAGTGTCTCATATAGCATAACTTTGGCCTTTTCTGCCTCCCTTTGAGCAGTGATATACTTGACCTCATCAATGACCTGTTTAGTCTTCAATTGCTCATTCTCTTGCTCAAGGAAGTTTATGACATATTTGGCCCTGTCAAGATTAGTTTGGAGCTCCTTAATCTTGACATCCTTTCCTTTGATGGATGCATTAGTGATTTTTTCATTTTCATCCTCATCTAGGTCAACAAGCTCAAATTATTGTTCTATTTCATGGAGGTCCTCAACATCATGAATGGCTGTCTCAATCACCTTTTCTTTTCCTTTGTCCACCTGCTTTGTTGATGTAGAAGGCATGGACCCTTCCACTCTTTGTGGAGAAAACACATGCATGTGGCCTCTCTGGTAGGTTATTAGCAATGGCGCAACCTCAACCATACTAACCCACTTAGGCTCATTGTCCTCAATCCTGCTAGGTGACCCAATGTCATGATGAGATGGAGATGAAGGAGGTGAAGGGGACTGATCTGATGATGATGAATGTGTTACGGGCTGAGATGGAGGGATGGAAGTGGATGGCTGGGATGATGAAGGGACATTTTGTGCATGTTGAGTAGATGGCTCTTTGAAAATATCATTGGCTATGAAGGTACTCCATGCAATGTTTAATTGATTGAGATTATATAGGACTATTATTTTGATAAGGGAATGATGAAAAATACTTCTCATTTGATGGTCATACTCCTTTTTCTAGGCAGTATATGCCATCTTATCTATGCTCTGAAAAAGATAGTAGGGTATGTTAAGCATCTTTACTCTAGTGAAATGCATTAAGAGCCGGACGTGATAGGAATAAAGCCTTGAAAATCTACCTTCACATGAAAAGTATTTCATGATTATCCTCATCATTGGTGCATATCTATCTAGGAGGTGAGAAAAAAGGAAAGAACCTCTTTGTCTCATTCTTATATCTTGGTTTTAAGAAAGGCTCAAAGTATTATTTCTCCAAATCACCCTTCTCGAACCATTTCTCCCCAACATTTGGAATCCCGGTGGAAGCTGAAATGATAGCAGTTGATATAGTAAAGGTGACACCAGCTAAAGTAACTTGGTTGTCATGGAGTGTAGATATGAAAAGTCTAGTCAACATGTGATGTTGTTGGACCCTCTGAATTTGTTCACAGAACTCATAACAACCAACATGTTTGAAGCATGTCATAGTCATTGGAGAAGCCAAGAGTTCCCTAGTGCTGGTAGGTTCAAGTCTGAGTGCTCTTCCCCCTTTATGTGGCCTCTTCACCTCTATTTCCTCTCCCTCACTGCATGATCTTTTTTCCTCCTCTTGTGCCATGGTGTTTTTATCAAAATCGTAGGGAAGTGTGTTACACAGTAATTTGTCACCGTCCCTGCAATCCCCATCTCACCCATTGGAGGGTCGTTTCTGTGACCAATAAGTAGTGCCATGCCTTGCAAACACCATCATTGCATCCCTTTCCATGAGGACAACATTTCTTCTGTTGATCATTTCCTGAGCAGACCCCTAAAAACACCTGCTTTTGCCTTGGCGCTGGTAGCCCGTTATGTACTCGCGCCAATGAGGAAAATTAACACTAAGCCCGTGCCAATTGGCACTCTGTCCCAGTTAAGCACCCACGCCAATCTGTTTTTGGAATTTTTTTTAAAAAAAGAGGCGAAGTTTCAATTACAACAACTTTGTGGATGAGTCATCAGGAGTGGTTTCGACTGAATAACCACGGCCTTCCTCCTTTGGCCTCTTGTTTCCACCTTATGGGGAACCTCCCAAGGGATAAGGCCTCCCTTCCACTATTGTAGGGATCCCAACATTTTCCTCTCCTCTATAAATATAGCCTTCATCCATTGATGAAGGGGCTGAATGGCTGAATGGCTGAATAGCGAGTCTCTAAGTTCCCAAGAGCCATCAGAGCCTTATGTTGCAAGAGTCTTGATTCATTCCCTTAAGGCCAAATCCAAGCAAGGAGATCATTGTCAAGACATCCGAAGAGAGAGGTTTGTCCCATCCCCGACAGGCTTCTTCGAGACGTGTTCCACTGGCGACCCTCCGAAGGAGAATTCAACGTCAGAGCTATGGTTGTATTCTTCTTTGATTGATTAATGATAAGCGACTATTGGTTATGGTTCCACTTCTGTTGTTGATTATGATGATGAGTTATGTCTTCTCTGACTGACATATAGTTGCATATACTGGATTTTACGTTTGCGTTTGTTTTTTTTCTTGCGTGTGCAGGTGTCTGATCACGGAGATCGTGAGGATTGTGATATGCCAGAGCTAAGGAACGGGAGCGCCACTTTCTCTACAAGAGACAGCGTTGGATTCCAGGTAAGCCTTCATCACTAGTTGGTTTATTTGCAATTAGGAACCTACACTATAGCGTGTGACGATTGTTGCTAGACCCGATCTGGGCTAGTAGGGATCGCCTCTATCCGCAGAGGGGCTTTACCTCCACAACAAATTGGCAACTCCGCTGGGGATCGTCTAGCTTGTTGTTGTTCTACTTTGTAAGATACAGACGGAGCCTAAAGTTAGCCAGATAGCCTTCGAAACGCTATTGCTCTACATTAGCGAAGTAGATCAAAGTTGCTTCAGTCAATCTCCAGTTTAGTTTATGAACTGAACACTTGGAGTATTGTCTTGTCTTTTTGGTTGTTTCTCGATTCCGCTTGCTTGATCGGCTCTTTTGGCTGGCTCTTTTCTGAGTGTTTGGCTTTTGGTTCAGCCCCAGAGGATCAGATCTGACCTCTATTTTTCCGATTTTTCATCCTTTCATGGTTGGCTTGATTGGCGCGGTTTCCACCCTGACAGTCGCACCGATTGGCGCGGGTTGCTAGTTCATCACTCGCGCCATCCCCTGTCTGGCACGGATTACAGCTAGACAGTCGTACCATCTTCTGTAGGTGCTAGGGTTTACCCTTTTTCGGAAGTTTCTTTTGGTCAGAACTTTGGTTCTGGGTTTGTTTTGGATCCTGCTGTAAGTGGTGAGTCTGGTCTTGGTTGGGAGAATTTTTTTGTTTTTTCATTTTCAGGCATTGGCACTTGTTGTCAGTTAGCAACCCGCGCCAATTGGGCATTGGCGTTAGTTGTCAGTGAGAAGGTCGTGCCAGTTGGCGCTAGTTGTCAATGACAAAGTCGGGCCAATTTTAGGGTGTGTGAAAATTGAGATTTTTTTCCCTAAATCCTTCACCAGTGTGCCTTTCCCTTCCAGTTTTTTCACTGTATGAGCATAGATTACATTGCTCATTGTTTGAAATGTCTTCTTTCCATGATTACTTGATGTAAAAGGGAATGAATGCCTTGTTTTGATCTCATGCTTTGGAAGTCCTATTTGTGTTTTGTCACCTTTTGAGAATTTCGTTACAAAGTGTTTGAAACAACGATTGCATTCTTAGTGTTTGTTTACATCTCTTTTGTATTCATCAAGGAGATTTGCGTTCTTTTTGTTTTCATCTCATAGTTTTCTTTTCGTTAAAATGCATTAGATCACATTGCATTGAAAAGTATTCTTTGAGATCCATCATTGAACTTAGATTACATTGTTTAATGATTGAAAACTGGAAATCGCTTTGATTGCATTCTCTTTTATTAAAAGCATGTATTAAGTAGATTCTCATTTCATCGAAAAATGCATTGAGTGCATTCTTATAATTTGAAAAGGAAAAAGGAAATTCTGCATAGATTACAATTGCATAGTTTTCAAAAAGAGGATTTTGCATAGATCACATTGCATTGTTTGCATCGTTGAATGTTTGAAATTACTTTTGGATAGTGAAAGTCATCTAGTTTGGAAAATATTTCATTTGCAGTGTTGTTGTTTTTTGCATCATTGTTTGAAGCTCTTCCCTTAACTAGATAGCATTCATCGAATTGAAAGATTTCTTTTATCATATAGCTGCATATAGGAGATTTTGAGACATAACACTCGCTAGGGCCTGAAAACTAAAATGTAATTGAAGATAAACATTAGAATTTACTCAATTTACACTAAGGCAGCATTGAAACATTAATGCAACATTTAGTGGTCTAGGCTAGAGACGTGTTCCGGCGTCTTTAAACCTAGTAGCTGCTGTTCGCCTCTTGGCTTTAGACAACACTAGTACGGACTTTTGCTCCCCGTACCGTCGAGTATATAAAGGGAGACCCCACTAGGTTTCTATCCTTTATCCGTAGGAAGCCGAATCTGCCGCCCTATACCCGTGATACATTGAACACAACATTCGGGGAGATTGCTTACACGTACGTTAAGTCCTTGGTTGATTTCTTTTTCATTTTGAAACCAAGGTGTATATTGCAGTTCACAGTTATTTGGTACACCATTTGCCTAGTATTCCAAAGTAGTCATTTCAATCTTTTCTGACTCTTTAAATTTGAAAAGATCGCCAAGAGCTTGTCCTTTCACGCTTGCTTCAAAACTGAAAGAGATAGAGTCACCTTTTATCTGTTTCTCGACTCTTAAAACATGAATGAGTGAAGTTTCCCTGAATTCATTGTCGTAAAATAAATCACCCAGTCACACACACGATAGATCTTGCTTTTGGCCGTTTGATTGTGCCTTGGTTTTTTTAGCCCATGCGGTTTTGAGTTTTTGATGGCAACTTTTCCAGTTCACCAACCCAGGAATCCCCTCAGTGAATCTGGTCATTCCTCCTTTTGGAAATGTTGGTGATCCTTACATAGCAACGTTTGTCCCTTCTGGGTTAAGTTTGTTGGGTTGCCTGTTTGATTTGTTTTCAACCTACGCTGGTTACGAATATCTCGGCCTCTTTTGGTCGATCGGTCCCTCCCACCGAACAACATCATGTTGATTCCAAGGTGGACCTCTCCCCTTCTTCGCCTGTTTCTGCGTCCTCCTCTTCTACTTCGCCTGGTGAAAGTCTGGATTCGAGTAACCAGGTGGCTAAGAAGAAGAAGAAGAAAACAAAGAAGAAGAAGTCCGATAAAGGAGAGGCTAGCTCTGCAGCTATTGCACCTAAGAAGTCCCCCATCGATAAACCTCCTAACCCTCCGCGGAAAGTCAAGTTCCCTTGCATGTTGTGCACAGGAGATCATCTTCTTCGAGATTTCCCTAGCATTCCCAAGGTACTTGAAGTATGGTCCAACGGTCGTCCACCGTTTCCTTTGGCTTCCGGGAGTCAGGTTGGGGGCACGTCTTCAGCTAGTGTTGGTAAGACTCCTAAGAAGCAGGGTAAGATTACCAATCCCTGTAAGTTGTGTGAAGGGCACCATGCCATTCACCTTTGTTCGTATATGGATGAAGCCAAGCGAGTCTTGGAAAACACAACCGTTTCTACACCATGCCTCCCGGCTGGTTATAAACGACTTTCTTTGAGTCCTTCTCCAGCTGATCCTACGATTGGTCAAGAGTCATCCTTGGTCGATCCCACTCCCTCAGAAATTAAATCCATCCCCGACCAACCATTGGTCGTGGGATCGGTTGAGCTGGCCCCGTCTACGATACACCAGGTCTTTTCCGTTGAGGGTGGACCTCACACCCCTCATGTCCTTCTGGTTTCTTCAGATTCCTCAGACTTGGAGAAAGATTCTCCTGTCCCTGTACCTCAAGAAGCGACTCCTCCTCCTCCCGTGATGGAGCTCCTGGAGGATACTCCTCCCACCTTCGAGTTGGAGGTCGTGAAGGATGCTCCTTATTCTTCCGTAACACCAGGAGAAGACCATCTCGTTTCGATGGTAGCCCCTCCAAGTAGTTTGGTCGCTTCCTTTGATTGGAGTCGATTTTCAGGATACCGCCTTCCGTCTTATGTGCATTTCGAGATCACAGTATAGGCTTTTATTCTGGTTGTACCCAACACCATTATAGACGAAGGCGCGTCTGTTAGTGTTCTATCCTCAACTACTTGGCAAGCTTTCAGTTCGCCTTCGCTTGTGCCTGTTACATAGAATCTGTTGGCATTTAACAGAAGAACTAGTCAACCATTAGGGATCCTTCCAAGGTTACCTGTTACTTTGGGAGGAAAAACCGTCCATATGGACATGATGGTTGTTCCAGGCCCCTTGGATTTTAATCTGCTCTTGGGGTGCGATTACACCTATGCCATGGGAGTGCTTGTCTCCTCCCTCTTTCGTGTGGTCTGTTTTCCGCATGAAGGATGGATCGTGACCATTGATCAACTTTCGTTCTTTGGTCCTGATGTGGCAACTGGCCCGCCATCATCCCTTCCTAGTTTTTATCCACCTGTTGTATCTGCCTCACCATAGGTCAACTATGTGGCTACCTACCCCGTGCCTGTACCTAGTGATAGTGCCGTTGTACATCGTGTGCTGGGGGCATTGGGTCCTGACTTCCAGGATGTTTTCCTTCCATCGGGAGTGGAACTCTTGGAAGCCATGACTTCTTGTTCATTATGATGAGGTCGGTCAAAGCATGGTTCCCTTCCTGTGTCAAGCTTTTAAAAAATGAAGCCAGGTTGTCGGAGCACAGTTCGTTTTCTTGTGTCAAGCTCCTTAAAAAATGAAACAAGCTGGTCGGAGCAGAGTTTGTTTCCTTTTGTCAAGCTCCTTAAAAAATGAAACAAGGTTGTCGGAGAAAAGTTCCTTGTATTGTGTCAAGCTCCTTAAACCATGAAACAAGGTGTCCTGAGGATAGTTCTTTTAATGTGTCAACCTCGTTAAAATAATGAAACACGTTCTTGTTCAATTCGAGCCTTTGATAAGATCTCGTAAAATCCCAGTCGAGTCTTTCTCTTGATCTCGTAATTTGAACCTTCACTCCATCTGCCTTTCATATGGATTGAAGCTTGGGGGGCATGTACCTCGAATTGAGTCACCATGCTAGGGGCATGCTTACTTTTTTCAAGCATAGTTTGTTTTCGTTTCAAGCTTGTGTAAAAATGAAACCGGTTTCAAGCATAGTTTATCTTTGTTTCAAGCTTGTGTAAAAATGAAACCAACTTCAAGCAGAGTTTTCTGATTTCAAGCTTGTGTAAAAATGAAACCATGCCCATTTTACCTCTTTTGATTGTCATCTTATCAGCATGTTTTTGCCAGATGAGCCTTGGTTTTTTCACTCCATCGTCATTATCTGCATGGCCGATTATATGCCTTCACTTGGTTGAATTATCCATTCCTGGGGAACCGCTGCAATGAGTGGTCTTGCTAGCCAGCCTCTTGACCTTTATTTGTTCTGAGCAGTTCCACCATTACCGAAACCAGTTTCTACCCTTTATACCACTCGTTCCTCCAGGTGGAGTCATCTTTCAGCTCTTTTCTGACTCTCTAAACATGAAAAGATTGCCGAGTCCCTTGTCGTTTTCGATCTCGTTAAAGTGGACATGAAACGACATCTACCCAGTATACGTTTACCCCTTTTTCGGGCTGGGATAGATTATTTACGAAAAAGGAATACCCTAGCCTATCGCGACTAGGAGGTTTTCTCAGACATAGTTTTCTACCTTTTCGGATATGAGGAACTATTTACGAAAAGGGACCATTGGAGTTTACTTTTCTGCTGTCTTTTCAAACTCTCTAAACATGAAAAGACGCCGAGTTCTTCCTTTTTCAGACTCGTTAAACCCTGATGACATCGGATCCAGTCGTAATGACGATATTCGAGTTTCTCCTTCCTAGGGCTCGTTAAATGTACTAGGGTGGGTTTGTCCGAAGGAAGAACTTACATGACAAGCATATGCTATCCTCTTC
The DNA here is from genome assembly GCA_034641835.2 of Pinus albicaulis. Lineage (NCBI taxonomy): Eukaryota > Viridiplantae > Streptophyta > Pinopsida > Pinales > Pinaceae > Pinus > Pinus albicaulis. The sequence continues at coordinate 75,918,662 of CM076575.1, forward strand.
AAGCTTGTGTAAAAATAAAGAGGTACTCACCAGAAATGGTGGGGGGGAAATGGAACCAGAATCGTTGTCGTGTCGGCAGTATGTCTCTCTTGAACATGGCACTTGTATGCATTCGTGTCGAGTTGGGGACATCTCATCTCATTCTTTGTTGGCCTCCGTGGGTTTGGGTGATCTCTTTTGGCCTCTCATCTGCTCTTTGCCTTGTCATCATGACCCTTGATCTTTTGATGTCAAATACTGCCAAATCCACTGTCGTGCCGCCGATATGTTCAAGAGAAGTTGACCTCTGCAGATTTCAACCTTCCTCTGATTCTCATATGATCGTGATTCACAAAGACATTATGTTCCTTTGCCTCGTGTCGATGATGAGGGAAACACTATGGCCCACCTTCAATCAAGGTCACTTCCTGTCGACTTCAGCTCATTATCCAGGAAGCTGATCTAGAGACTCCCTTCTGGTACCTTGGGGCCTGCATGCCTCAATGGCAGGTTCTTCGCATTCGACGCAAGGTTTTCATCATTGGCCTCCGATCGAGTGATTCTACGACTGTTTGATGCCAGCTCATTGATTCACACGCCGTAGATTGTACCTATAGTACCTTGAGGACCATTTTCATTAGTGGTGGTACCTCTCGCGTTTGTTAACAGCTTTCATTATTGGCTGGTAATCAGGCGATGCTCTTACATGTTCGACTTCAGCTCATATATTCACATGCTTTAGCTTGTACTTTTTTCGGGTCGAGATGAAGTGCAAGACCCTGGATTCTGCCTGTTATAATCCAGGCTGCGATTTTGTGGATTCTTCTGATTAGTTACATGACTCACTGATTGGATGGTTGCAACCATACCTGAGTCTATTTATCGATCCTCACTGGATGGCTGTGTCCATACCTTGGATCTGGATTATTGTATACTCTGTTATGGATGGCTGCACCCATACCACATATATATCATGTATTTGAGATATCATTTGTACTTCTCTACGCAGGTTTTCCGACGACAGTGTTTTCAGTTGGACACGTTCTCGTAAAGCATTTCACCCCTCTCTCTCTTTCGGGCCTCATGCTTTAGGGGGCATCTGTTACACAGTAATTTGTCACCGTCCCTGAAATCCCCATATTTCCCATTGGAGGGTCATTTCTATGACCAATAAGCAGTGCCATTCCTTGCAAACACCATCATTGCATCCCTTTCCATGAGGACAACATTTCTTCTGTTGATCATTTCCTGAGCAGAACCCTAAAAACACCTGTTTTTTCCTTGGCGCTGGTAGCCCGTTATGTACTCGCGCCAATGAAGAAAATTAACACTGAGCCTGTGCCAATTGGCACTCTGTCCCAGTTAAGCACCCGCGCCAATCTTTTTTTGGAAAGTTTAAAAAAAAAAAGAGGCGAAGTTTCAATTACAACAACTTCGTGGATGAGTCATCAGGAGTGGTTTCGACTGAATAACCATGGCCTTCCTCCTTTGGCCTCTTGTTTCCACCTTATGGGGAACCTCCCAAGGGATAAGGCCTCCCTTCCACTATTGTAGGGATCCCAACCTCCTCCTCTCCTCTATAAATATAGCCTTCATCCATTAATGAAGGGGCTGAATGGCTGAATGGCTGAATAACGAGTCTCCAAGTTCCCAAGAGCCATCAGAGCCTTATGCTGCAAGAGTCTTGATTCATTCCCTTAAGGCCAAATCCAAGCAAGGAGATCGTTGTCGAGACATCCGAAGAGAGAGGTTTGTCCCATCCCCGACAGGCTTCTTCGAGACGTGTTCCACTGGCGACCCTCCGAAGGAGAATTCAACGTCAGAGCTATGGTTGTATTCTTCTTTGATTGATTAATGATAAGCGACTATTGGTTATGGTTCCACTCTTGTTGTTGATTATGATGTTGAGTTATGTCTTCTCTGATTGACATATAGTTGCATATACTAGATTTTACGCTTGCATTTGTTTTGTTTATGGCGTGTGCAGGTGTCCAATCACGGAGATCGTGAGGATTGTGATCTGCCAGAGCTAAGGAACGGGAGCGCTACTTTATCTACAAGCGACACCGTTGGATTCCAGGTAAGCCTTCATCACTAGTTGGTTTATTTGCAATTAGGAACCTGCATTATAGCGTGAACGATTGTTGCTAGACCCGGTCTGGGCTAGTAGGGATCGCCTCTATCCACAAAGGGGATTTACGTCCACAACAAAGTGGATGGTGTGAAATATGTTTTTAGGAATGAGGAATGGGAAAGGGAAAATGAAGGAGATGGTGCTAGGGATGCATGAAATGGGGGAGGGGATAGGGAGTAGTAGTATGATGGGATTTAGGATGGGGATTTGGGGATTGGGAGCCTAGGTAAATGTAGCAACTAGGGCTTAGGGTTTTGGGGAAAAGGGTTAGGGAAAGGAAATTTTGTAAAACAGAAGTTTAGGAATGGGTATTTGCAATTGTGGGAAGGGTATAAAGGTGTAAGGGAGTGAAATTTGGGGATTTTCAAGAATGCAATGGGGATACTAGGGTTTTAAAACAATTTTCAAACACAAAATTCTAACCTAAATTTCACAACCCTCAACACTTGAACTTGATGAAGATGGTATTTAATGGCATTAGCTCTTACTCATTTGCTGGAGGTCAATGAGTAGGTTGATGAAGCTTTGGAAATGATGTTTTTCCACTTGAATGCATTTATGGGGTTTCCTGGTCATTTACGAAACACCTAAAGCATTTGCGCACTGACAAAAGAATTTGCGCCCTCTCTTAAGCATTTGCTCCCTATCTTAAGGATTTGCGCCCTCTGCTCTGTTTTTTTCCAATTTCGCCCAGAAAATTGAAATTTTTCTCTCTTAGAGTGCTTTCTTGGTGTTTGGAGGAGACAAATGAATTTGAAATGATGTCAAGGAGTCATTAATACTTAAGTGAATTTAAATTTAGATTGGAAAACCCGCTTTTCTAATGCTTCATTTCACCTTTTGAAAACATTGTTGATTACCCTTTTCCTTTGATTTTTCTTCTTTGTAGGATGATGTTGCTGGAGTTTGGCACTTTTCATTTTGACTTTTCTTCTCTTCAGTTTGGCATGTGAAGTTTGAGTTGGCAGCTTGGGACAAAACTTATTACATATTATGAGCATAAAATTACATAAAAATTAAAATAAATTACATCTTTGTTTTGAATAAAATTACATTTTGGTATGAAAATCATACTCTGAAACCAAATTTACAACTTTAAAAATGATATTTACATGCTGATAAATCCTTTGTAGATGATTGAGAAAGTATTATTTGATTCACTCTCACACCTTTGTTGACCTTATTGAGATAAAATGGTGTGTTATGGACCTTGAAAAATGAAACCTAATTGACCTAATGGGACCTTGGATGACTTGACTCCATTTTTGACTTTGACTAACATAATGACATAGTGAAATGAGCTTTTAAGATTGTTTTATGCTCAACAAGACATGAAGGTGGGTCAGAAAATGTGAAATTTTGAGGGAGAGTGAGGTTTTATGACTATGGCTACCATTAGTGAATGAATTTTTTGCATGGCCTAATGGAATGATAAAAAAAATCTTGAGTGGGACCCCTAAAATGAATATAAAAAGAGTGAATTTGATCACTAAAGGCAGAATGAAAATTTTGACACTAACATTTCTCAAGAGTTAACCTTCCCAAAATCCTATGACATCTTGTCACAAACACAACCATCAATCTGAAAAACACATCATGCAAGAAACATAACTTGATGACATATCATTTTGCTCCTTCAAAGCAACAAATGTCACATCATGTGAACATCGCCATGTACTCTTACATCTCGGTGTACAAACCATCGACCAAACACAAGTTGACAAAACGTGCCTCTTCAAACAACATACTCTCAAGTTAAACAAAAGCATGTGAAAATTGCCATCTTTGTTGCATCTAAGTGAGTCAACATAACTCTACTTTCAAACACCTTCCTTGGGTAAACATGCAACATACTTTCAAGAGAAAGAAATGCATTCTATAGGCAAAGAAATGCATCAATCATCAAAAGACATGCAAGGCCTTAATTGGATAAGAAATCTAACCATATCTTTCCAAACCATTACAATTGTGCTTCTTTCAGCTGCACTTCATCATGTGAATCATCCTATCCCACATCAATTATGGAATCCTTTTTTCCATTCTTGTCAATCTCTCTCTCCACTTCTTCAAATGTCGTGGATGAATTGCTGGATACAAAGTCCAACACTTGTCTACAAGATGACCCTGCTTATGGAAATGAGTGAAAAACAATTGCATCTTCTTTTCAACATGGTTTTCATTATCCAATGGACCTTTGGCTTTCTGCCTCCTTTGTTTAGAAAGTTTCCTGTGCATGGATATCTTCTTCCAACATATTGAAACAATATGGTTATTCAAACCACAAGGAACATGTAAAATTTCTCCAAATCTTAGGTGAATATTCAAACCACAAGGAACACGTAAACTTTCTCCAAATCTTATGTGAATATTTACATTTATCATAATCATAAAGCAACTTGATTAAAGGAAGATTTATACCTTGCACATTCACCTTTGTCGCCTTCTTGAGGAGTTGAATTTGATGAGGTAGTGGCTCTCTTCGGAATACCAACAATGTCTTCAATAAATTTAGAGCTTTCAACATCCTCTTGTTTGCCATTCTCATTGGTTGCATGCTTATGAGAATCTTCTTAAAAAGTGGGTGTAAAAATTTTGCATTCCTCATGAACACAATATTCACAAGCTTGAGGTAATGAACATGAAATGAAAGTCCTTCTTGGAACACCTTCATGTGCCTCCTTGGCTTTGGAGCAATCTCCATCATGTTGTCCATAACCAAGACCCAAATATTTATGCATTTCCTCAACATCAATTGGCTCAACTATGCCTTGTGCATGTTTTCCTAACCCTTTACCTTCATAGCCCATTTTCATCAATAATTTGGACCCTATTCCTCTAGTGTGTCTTTCAAAATCACCCACACATTCATCTTGAGAAGAAATAGAAGATAAAATTGTTTTGCATTCCTCTTGTTCATGCACATACTTGCTAGTATTTCCTTGGCATCATGGAGTTAAGTCTCCATCCCATGCAACCTTGCTAAGTTTTCATTTGAAATATGGAGTTGAGTCTCCATCTCATGCATCTTGTCAAGAAGTTCTTGCTTCTCCCTCTTATCTTCATACATCCCTTGCACCATATCATTCATGATGTAGAGCTTCTACAACATCTCTTTATCAAAGAGTTTTACTAAGGAAGATTGACTAGAAACAATACTTGTTGAAGCCGCCATTACACTTTCCATGCATACAAAGCTTCTTTGTTGTGATTTGATAATTGAGTCCTCAATTTGACCTTCTCTTCAAAAACATAAACGTGCACACAGTTAAATTCTCATTGCACAAATACACAACCAATAGCTAATTCTTTTAGATAAACTTGGAAATTTATCTCAGGCTAAAATGAGATAAACTGTGCTCTGATACCAACTTGATTTGAATATGGGAAAACTAGTTTTGTTGTGCTATCTCCCTCATCAGTATTAAAAGAATGTGTTTAGGATCATCTTAAATTAGCCAATTATGTGAGGGTTTATGTGTCAAGTTTAGTGTCTTTTATGAGAAATTTCTTAAGTGAAATAGATGTTAAAAACACATGCACAACGAATAAATTGCAGAGAAATAACACACAACAAACAAATTACACAACAGCTGATAATAGAGTTCACCCCTCCTGGGCTACATCTCCATGGACTTGCTTCAATCGGTTAGGCCCTCTTTGTATTAATGGTAAATTCTCTGATTAAATGCACCTACAGTGCTCTAATGGCTTTGAAACCTACTACATTGGATTCAAAAGACCCAAAAACCTCAAAATAGACTCTTCAAGCTCTGCAAATGGTCTTCAGATGATCTAGGCATGACCTCCTCTCTTGGTGGCCCTAGGCTTCTTTAATATTCAAAGTGGAAAAATCACTTACAGAAGTGCTCCAACGCCTTTGCAACCTGCACCATCATGCTCAAAGCATCCAAATCATCTAGGAATGACTCTTCTTGAGCCAAAATTGGTCGAAATATGCCAAAGTTATGGCTTCCTCAATATTTCCTAGAAAAACTCCACTAAAACTGGAACATCTCCAGTTAACCCCGCCAATTTTGGTAGTGGCGCCAAATTTGGGGACTCCGCCATTTTCTTCACCAAGTTAAACTAGAGTTTAATTAAATGATAAGTGTAGTTTAAAACCATTGTTAGTGCTTTGGGTGCATTTTTAAACAAAATCCGATTTAAATTTGGATTAGCGCATAAACAATGTTTAAGGGTTAATTAACCCTGTTTTAAAACTTAATCCGTGCCATAAATATTAAGCCCTCTACCTGGTCACGCTACGTGGTTATATGGTGAGTTAAGGGTTGGCCCTTCTTGCCGCTGCCCCAACCATTGACAAAAAATAAATACAAACTACGCGCCATGTTTATTAAGACTTGTGCTTGTGGTATGGTGGTAAGACATTTGGGTTCTATGGGGGAGGTTGTGGGTTTGATCCCGACCTCTACCCAAAAATTTTTCTCCATGAAATTTATTAAAATTTGACCCTTAGTCATTAGCCAAATTCGACCTTGGAGGGGGGGCACGTGGCAGCCTCCCGGCTTGCCACGTGTCAGCACCCAATTGGCTCTCCAAAAACCAATAAAAAATTTCCAATTGCCAAGAAATTCGGGCCACTTAGAAATTGACACTTGTCATCTTATCATTGGGCTGGAGAAATACCCAAATTTTGACCCCTTTAAAAAAAAAATCGCATGTTTGGCACGACGATCAACAGGCTCTAACTTGCTCATACGAAGTCCGTTTTGAGTGAAACGAAGTGTGCCGAATTCCTGGCAACAAGACTTATCCAGTCGTTATAGTTTGGTGTGATTCTAAGCACTTGAATTTTTGGCAAATTTTTGCCCCCAATCTAGATTCCAATCAATTACCCCTCGTTGTTATTTATTCATAAGCTTTTTCATGACATTAGAGCTGATTATCTTTCCTAGTTTCCTTGCGATACCCCGTAATTCAACTTCCTTTCCTTCCTAAAAAAATTCAAGAAAAGTTCTTGAAAATTAAAAGCTATAGTCCCCAAATATTATACCATTAGATTCATAGTACAGCATCAACACCACCCAATGGAATAGAAAGCATTGGACTATTCAATACATATTCCCCCATGGTTAGCTTGATATTATGGCACTTTCCCGAGCAATTTATAGTTCCTCCATTTACAACCATCACTTGACACTCTAGTGATGGATATAATAAACAATTCAATTCCTTAGTTATCTTACAATGAATAAAATTATGGGTACTACCTGAATCAATGAACATTATTACCCTTTTTTTCTTGATATATCTTTCTATCTTGAGAGTTTGAGGAGTGGTAATTCCTGCCAATGCATTACAATATATGGTTGGATTCATTTATTCCTTCTCTACGGTTGGTTCCTCGTATATATCCTCCTCTTTTGATGTTTCTTGTTCCTTTTCTTCCTCCTCTTCACAATCTATGTAAAATAATTTCTTCTCAGCGCACTTGTGACCTTTAGTGTATTTGCTATCACAACTATAACTGAAAGCCCTTTTGCTAATTTTTCCTCAAATTTTTGTGGTGTAAACCTTGTAGGCCGTGGAAGGCTAGGAGTAGCAACATTCCAATATTTATAGTTGTGATTGGTAGACTTCCTTGTTGCCATAATTTTTCTTTCAAATTTCCTTACCACCCCGAATGCCTTCTCCAATGAATCGAGTTCCCAAAGAAGAATGTTGGATGTTATCCTTTAAATTCCCTATGAAGACACCAATCCTACGCTCCTATGGAATATCCGCTACCTTGATATTCAAATTTTGGAAGTCCTCAATGTGCTCTTCCATTGAACCCTTTTGTTTGAGATTTATTAATTGGCTAAAGAAGGTGTTGCGCTTTGTATCTTCATAATGTTATATCATTTTCTCTGTAAAAATTGACCAAGTGACAAGTGGTTTACGAGAACAAAGCCATCGATACCATACAAAATTATTTGGTTCTAAATATAAAGTTGCAATGCGTACTTTTGTGAGTGTTGCACATCACGGAGATCAAAATATTGCTCCATTTGTAGTATCCATGTTACCGAATCATTTCCATCAAACTTCCTCATATCTATCTTTGGAATGTTGTGGTTCTTAAACCAAAAATTGGAGTATCTAAAATCACAATTTATATTCATTTTTTCCTCATCACGATTTTCATGGATTACCTTGTCACCATCGGGAAGCCTTTATTGCAACAAATTTGTCAAACCTTCCTTCAAACCTTCCATGTTTTATTTCTAACCATCCATCTTAGATTCCATGCCTGATTTTAAACCATCCATGTCCGCTTTTAATCCATCCTCAAAATCTTCAATTTTTTCTTTTATGCCATCCATCTTAGCTTCCATACCATCTATCTTAACTTCCATTTCATTTTTTGTTACTCTTTGCGAGAGCGAAATTTGTTGCACTTGGTCTCGTAATTTTGATAGATCATGTTGCAATTATTCCTCTTCATGTATCATAGTAGAGCTTTTTGAGGGCTTAATGGGTATGGAATTCCTTTTGGGAGGCATTTTAGAACCCAATACTAATATATATGCTTCAATATGCCCTTGTAATCACTTCAAATTGATTTTTCAAACAAAATTTATGCAATTTTAAAAAAAAATACACACTTTTTTATTTCTTTTTAGGAGCTTGGTATTTGACCTAATGTGTCTTTTTTATTTAAGATCCCCAATATTTTAACTTTGGTCAAGTAGTATCCCTCTGAGTCTTCTTTCCAATGCCACAGGTCGGACCTAATTTGGATTCTTCAAGGTAATGTTATGCTCGATCTCCCACGATGCCTTGATTATATACTAGTTCAGTAGAGCGAACTTGTACGAAGTGCCACGTGTCACTGTTTCGACCTTTAGCCCTGAAATTACTACACAAAAAAATATAGTCCATGCCAAATTTTCCACTTTTTATATAATTCAAATCTGATGCCTGAAATGAAATTTATGACGATTTTACCTAGGTCACTTGTTGAGACTGAATTTTGAAGCCTGCAAAAACCATAACTTCCTCAGATCATATCTCCGGAAATATATAGAACCAGGATCTAAAATTCATACACGAGGTTCACCAGTATTTTTATTCCACGTGGTTTCAATTTCAACTTTTTAAACTTCATAGAAAAAAAAAATTATAGCGAAAATTCCTAGAAGTCATGTTTGCAGCAGCGAAACCCTAGAATCCAAAGATATGATACCAAATGTTATGCAACCAACTCACAAAATAGAAGAAAATATAGATCAAGGACTTAGAAATCAGTCTCTTTGAGGGGGAAACCTCCTTTACATTACATAAATGAACAATTTTTGGACAATTCAAATGAGAAAAACTCCTTTCTATATATAGGAGTCTAAGGGGTCACAATATAATCAGAGTTGACATAACAATAATAATGTAAGGGCACAACAATAACAATAGTGGGCTTCTATGGGGAAAAATAATAACACTATGGGGACTACATGGGTACAATAATAACAATAAGGGGGATACACTAACACTAACAATAATGGGATACACTAGTCTTATAGGGACCTAACATGTTTAGAGATTTGCTTTAGACAAGCTGAGCAACAAACATTAGAGAATGAATACAATTTTCAACAAACGTAAGTTAGGCATATTTATGAGAAACCTAGCACGTAAAATCATTTGAACATAACAATGGCTATATATTGTGGCACGAATCTCAAAAGACGCAAGGCTAGAAAGAACTCAACTAAAACTCATGCATAAGATAAATATTTGTTCATCGAATGTAAATTAGTTCATAATCGATAACAAACATGAAAGCAAATAAAAGCATACAATCCCATAAATTATATGTGCTTAAATAAAGAAAATAGATTATTTAATCTAAACACAATTAAAGCAAAGCATAGACCATCATATCATTGCAAGAAGAATCTCACAATGTTCGACAACACATCACATACTCATGCTCAAAGAGCTTCAAACATTAAGCTAAAATATTCATAACATCATCACATGAAATGTCCATGAAGTCCACTAGTGGAAATGCAAAGCCACTACTTGAATCCTCAAAAGTTCTACTACCTCTCAAACAATATGCAAATTGAGTCCAAAAATAAAGGTCCATTACATCTAGCCATGAGGGTTTATTTATAGAAGGTAGGGTGACCTTCCACCTACCAGGACCTTTCGTCTACCCTCATGACTCTTCAACTTCCATATGACCTTTCACATTCCATGTGACTCTCTCTACTCTAAATTCTAATTCACTATTAACAAAATACATATTACATCAATATTAAAGAAATAAAGCATTCTCAATCCACTAGACTAGTGCTGGAGAGATATGTAGCATTTGCCTGCAAATCTCGAACTATGAATGCTTGCCATAGCTTGTATTTTCATGTGAGTGTCATGATCTTATGATATAACTCATCCCCGTGCCTAGTAAGGCATTCTGGTGCATCTAATATCAAGGTGGGCTTTTTGTCTTATACTTGGTTTGACAGTGTCATGAGCCGATGTATATCCTCATAGGCTTAACCACATATTGAGCAATCACCTCTTTTGTAGCTTCCAAAGCATCTGTTGCAACAAGTTGTTTTATGGGACGACAGGAATGATTGAGTCTCTTTCTTGAATTCTTATTTAGATATTGTTTCGCCTAATGCACCAATGGAAGGTGTCTTGTGCATCTCAACAAGAGATTTTAGCCTACCATGCAAGGTCTTATATGATGTTATTACCCTATCCAAGTCTCTACTCAACTTCTCATGTGATTGCATTTTGATATGGACAACAACCTTGTGGGGAGAGCATGAGGAGGCTTGTAGGAACCAAATACCTTGATATAAGTAGCCTATCCAATTGGAAACCAATATGTGATATCATGAAGAGAATTCCTTGCTCTTTCTGACATACATGGAGGCTCTTTGTTGAAGAGTACACTATATAGAAAGGAAATGAAATATTTTGCAATCTTCTCATACATGCTCCTGTGGCTTGTACTCCACAAGGTCTTATAGTAGATATGCATAGGATATTCTTCCTAAAGGGAAAATTTTAAAACCATGCCTTCAAATTTAAATTTTCCACATACTTCATATGGAGGCTCTTCGTGGAAGAGTTCACTATAAAGAGGGGAAATGAAGTATTCCAAAATCTTCTCACACATGCCCCCGTGGCTTGTGCTCCATAAGGTATTGTAGTGGGCCTAATGGTTAAGGGCATGTGTTTCCTCCTAGGAGGTCATAGGTTCAAAACCAGAGGGAGGTAGAGTATGTATGCCTTCATAGACTTAGCAGTCAAGTCGTTGCACAGAGGTGGGTACATTGTCCCATAAACAAAGGGGTCTCATACACCAATTTGGTGTCTGGCTTGGCTGTGACCTTAAAATTTGATTATTATTATTATTATTAGTAGATATTCATAGGGGATTCTTCCTCAAGGGTCCATTTTAAACCCAGGCATTCAAAGTCAAATTTTGTACACACTACATCTAAGAGGTAAGAAGCCATATAAAATTATGATTGCTCTCCTTCCACCAGATTCTTTGCTCCACGAGCATTTTATTTGAGAGATGATGCAATTATGATTGCCCAGTCGAAAATCGTTCCTTTTTTGGCTACTGAATGCATCAATGGGACCTAAGTTTCCTAGAAGGTTGTCACATCTGGTTTTCCATAGAGCTTGCTCATCATAGAAACCATAATTTGATATATAATTTCTTGAGAGATTGTGTCTTGTAGACTCCATCTGCTATGTGACTGAACTTGTTGGGCTCTTGCCACCAAGATTTCAGCACATCTTTGTATGACCCATCAAATATGGAGAACCCTATGTTATTGAAAGCCTATTGATGCGTGGGGAGCTTGTAATAGCTTGAAATCTTAGCTACAGTAAATGCTGCCATAATTTATTCATCATAACCCTTGATTGTGCACTGATATAAATATGTGCATTAAAGGATTCATTCTATGGCCTCCACACATGGGAAAATTGTTGGGTGCACTGCAACCTTGTGTAGCCAAGATTTATTCACATTGATGTATACTTGGAAATCCTCCTCCCCATGTGGGATCTCTTTTCTTGCAAACTTCGAGTAGATTTATCCCCATGAGAGATCAGTTTCCTTGTCAATAAAAAAACGACATCACCATAAAATGATAACTTTGGAGGGATATCTACGAACCCTTCTATACTTCTTTCAATCCTACCATGGCTTTTGCCAGATCCTCTAATTACAGGTGCAACCATTTCTTTGGAGGAAGATGGAATGTTGCGACAGTCTATGTCAATGGTACTTGGCATTTCGAAGATGTTCATCAATGAAATAAATGTTAATTTTAGCTAAATATAATTACTGATTTCACAAGAAAATGTGAGGGTCTTGGTTAAGTTTCAAGGTGCTAGGGCTAAGGTTGATCAGACTTGGTAGGAAGAGAGTCTTACTGTATGTCACACTTTCAATTTAAATGGAAAGTCACATTTCCCAAATGTAGTGTAGGTCACAATTTTCTATGACAGTGTTTCTAAGGTTTATAACTATGACTTGCAACCTAGAGAAGTGGGCACAATGGTCTAGTCACAAGTCTGGTCAGCAAGGAAGGTCGCATCCTTTAATCTCATCATCAGTCGCAAAATTAGACAATTGCTAATGGGTATTAGGTGTCATAATAGTTGCAATTCACAACTCTAGTGTAGGTCTCAACTTCATATGAGAAATAGGTTGGGAATAAGTGATACAATGATTGAAAGAGAGAGAGAGAGAGAGAGAGTTAGATCACAAATTTTAATTCTAGTTTCTCTGGGATGTAGATTGTGACCTTTGAAATTCAATAACCTTAGGATTTAAAAATATGGCTTCACAAAATAATTCATCTAGCGTGATGGTTTGATTGAAGCCTTATTAGCTTAAATTACAACATACGACAAAGGGTTTCAATGTAAAATGCAAAGGTTTAGGATTTTCACGTTGTCAGATAATAAGGGAGACGTGTTTCCAAAGGAGGTATTCCAAAATGAGAGGGGGCTTCAAACACATTAATGAAAGGAGTTAAAATAATTATGAATCCATTAAGCAAAGGCATATAGCTCAAAACCAAAATCTTACTATGGCACCAAAAAATTTAAAACCTCAAAATCAGTGTATTCTCCTTCAGACAAAAGAACGCAAATCTCAAGCCAAAAACCACAAAAATTGTGTCCTTAATGAATACATGAGTTTGGATTATGGGCTTTAGTCAATAAGGCTCAGTTTGAGAGGTTCAATGTAGGGTCATGGTATAAAGCTTGAACTCACAAAATTTGGCAAAGATTTGGGTGCGTGGAGTCATAAGTGACAAGTCTAAATATTGAAGGAAGGTTAATGCAATTCTATGGAGAGTTCGAATAAGGCAATTCGATGGATGAGTGTAGAAGTAATATGAAAGGATGGGCATAGGGCATATAAGTATGTAGGGCTGAGCAATGCATATATTAAACACTTTTTAAGAAAAACAAGAACAATGATTACAGAGGGAAAACTTTACTTACCCACAGGTTGCACTCGCAGGAGAAAGGTTTGCTCGTCCAATCGTGAAGGAAAGATGAATTGGAATGATCAAGTGATGTGTTTTATAAAGTGAAGGCATGTGTGGGAGGGTTCATAAGCCAGAGATGCGACCTTGTGTTTATCGCGTGTGACGAGTATAGAGAGGTAGCAAGTCACAAATTTAGGGTATAGTGAGAAACCCACTGCGATCTCAGAATGTGATTTGCGACTAATAGTGTATGGCGCATAAGGAAGGTCGTAGGTCATAAATTTAGTGGTAAATGAGGTTGCCACTACAAATTATAGACACAACTTGAGACCTAGAGTTAAAATTACTTAGAAGAGGTCACAAATCACAATTTCAGTGGCCACTGAGATTGCCAATGAAATTTGCGTTTGCGATTTGTGACTAGGTCAAAAGAAAGCTTCAAACGTTTAGAGATAGGCTTCCTAGCAGGAAAATGAAACCCTAGCTAGGTTGAAGGAGGATATAACCATGGGTAAAGCGTGATAGGGAGTCGAGAAAGGGGGTCTCCAAAATTTTGAAAGGTGAAAATTTTGGAATTGTTGTAGCGGCTACAACAAAATGCTAAGATATTGGCTTCTATCACTGACTAAGTTCTAGACAACAACAATATGAGAGGAAGAAAAAATCAATACCTCTACACAATTGAATTATACCGGGCTATTAAACGCATTAGGAAAAGTCTTATTGGATAGGAACAAAGGTAAATGGAAAATTATTTTGCATTTAGATGATTTGCAGGTGGAACACATAGACATGGAAAATCGTACGACCAAGATTGAAGCTATTCTAGTTTGTGAAAAAGTTCCAACCTCTATAGGAAATCTAGTGGACCCTATACCATATGTATCTATGTCCTCCTAATTTTCTTTGTTGGCTACCAATTTGGCATTTCACTACTACCAATCTAACTTTAGCTTATTTTTCAGTTATAAGAAAGTAAATTGTTTTTATGCATGTACGAAGCATCATAGATTATGCTACAACATGCTTTATAGGATAAATATGCTCCAAATTATTTGCATATTAGACTGCTATTTCAGATGTTATTTACAATATGTAATAATTTGGACAAAAAGTATTTGATTTTTCCATTGGTTTGGTTTCCCAATAGAAAACCATGGTGATAGAAGGCTAATTATGTTTGTAAATATGTTTTTAGATCAATAAAAAAAATATAACTAATAAAACAAAACAAAACATTGTTATTGTAAACTTATTTTGTGTATAGTAATCAGATACTAATAAAATAATATATATTCTTTTAAAGGAGATGTCACTTAGCTTATATTATCAAACAAAAACAAGAGAAAAGGCCAAAACCTTTACATGATTCATCCTGATATGAAGCTACACATTTTTTAGAGATATAAGATATATCCTTTCTATTTCTATGACCTACTTTTCCAGCTAACCTACATAGAAATCTACCAAAAACCCTGAAAAAATACACCTAAATATTACTTATATTTATAATACATAAAAAAAGTTGAGGAGTTCACAGATAGTTGGGGGCTCAAGGCCTTGCCTCCTTGTCATCTTTTGACCAACCTGTTGATTTCTCCTTGGTCTTCACTTCTTGAGATGGACGACTTTGAGTTTCTCACCAGGGAGTCATCACTGGAGTCTAATTGCTCCTGATTTATTATGGTGCCTCTACACATTTCATCCTCAAGATTGTTGATTTTGACTACCAAGACAACCAATTCTACTTTAGTAATAGATTGGATTCGATCAATATTTCAAATTTATTTTCCAATAAATCTAGATGTGGCATATTTTCCTTGTCAACCAGACCCAACCCTTCTCATATGACATTCAACAAACTTTCTACCACCTCAGAGACCCTATCCAATAGATGATTTATTTTTTCTTGTGAATGTTCTTGCTGAGTTGGATCAATGTGAGCCATTGCAAGAGCCTTGGTTCCAAATTTATCTTCGCGGAGGGCCTTTGGCTTTTGAATTCACTGTTTCTCTAAGAGATACATACAAAAAGCATTATGAGAACTCCCATTTATAGAGTTCATTGTGGAATGTCAACCAAGAACGATGCCATCCCTGAGAATTCCAATCGAGGGTAGTTATATCAGAGTACCTTGAGATCATATTTCTTGCAAACTAGATCCTTTCATTAAATTGGACGAGTTTCACCTTATGCAGAGGGAATGGGCCTTTAAATGAGTCATGAGATGGAAGGCTAAATTCCCCAAGGAAAGTAAAGTAACTAATGTGAATACTGTGCTGCGCTGCGCAGCCCATAACCTAACAGCGCCGCCATAGCTTCCACGACATAGTTTCAGCTACAATGGAGGACGACGGGGGTGCCGAGCCCTTGCCTCCTCTGCCAGAATTGCTCGCCTTTAAGAAGCTCATCGTTGGTTCTCTCAAGAGACCACTCTCTGAGACACAACAGAAATTCGTTAAAAAGCTGGACTGCATCCCAATCATTGAGCGGCCAATAGCAGAAACATGCAGATCGGTAGTCAATCTTGTAGATAGAGGGCTCATCGGATAGTTTACAGGGCTCTGGCCCTCTCCCAAATCCGTGGAGGCCTGTGTGTACAGGAACTAGACACCGCTTGTAACAGAAGGAATCAAGAGCCATTTTGTAGGAAAAGGATTCTTTGTCTTCGTGTTCGAAAGCCCGGAGGATAAAAATCTCATTTTCAGGAATGGCCCATACTTCATGGGGCCTCAGGGTCTTTACCTGAACAAATGGACCCCTGACTTTGACCCTACCCAGGACGTGCCGTCTGCCATTCCAATTTGGGTCCGTCTACCTCACCTCCCATTACACTATTGGAATAAAAAATCATTACAAGCTATCGGCAACTCGCTGGGAAGATATATCAATCAAGTTGTCCGAAAAGATCAATACTCATGCGCACGGATCTGCTTGGAGGTTGATCTGGAGGAAGGGTTACCAGAGGCAATAAAACTTACTACAGCCGATTGGACACATATTCAGGAGCTAGACTATGAACAACTACCCTTCAAATTCCGGTTCTGTCACGGCTACGGTCACTTCGCAAGACACTGCAAAAAAAAAAAGAGGAGAGGAGAGCAAGAACGCGAAAGCAGAACAATGGACTACAGTGAAAAAAGTAGGGACAGAAAAACCTAGAAGTAAATGAATACCAAAGGAAAACAACCCCGGGCCAATAGGGAAAGAACAAAAGGACGGGACCACCAACCCCATCTCGAAATCAGGAGCACAAAATGCAGAGTCCAGTAAGGTCACAGAAGTGTCGAAAGCAAATAAGAATAGCAGCGAACAATCAAGACCCTCCCATAATGGGAAAGGAGTAGAGGAGTAAGGGAAAACAATGGGAACCCCTGAAGTAGTCCCCTCCCCCTCATATGCAGACATATCAAGAAAGAACGTGTATGAATCTCCAAGCTCCTTGGAGGATGAGATCTTAGAAAGGCCTGCCAAAAGAGGAGGAAGAAATTCTCACAGAGAAGCGAGGGAGGAAGAAGCAGAAAGACTAAAGACCCAAGGAAGTCAACCCACTATAGAAATTTCAATTGGCAGAAACACAAGGACAAGGCCACCTAAAGGAGGAGGCCCAACCACCCCGAACAGTAAGTAATGAGAATCGTCTCTTGGAACTGCAGAGGGTTGGGGAGTCCGATGAAAGTAGAAGCGGTCAAAGATCTTATGAAAGCGGAACCAACAGACATCCTAATGCTCCAAGAGACAAAAATTGAAGGGGAAGCCCTTCTAGAGATCAGCAAAAGGAAATGGCAGAAGAATGCAGGAAAATCAGTAAGCGCAAGGGGCTCCTCTGGTGGAATAACAACCTTGTGGAAGGAAGATCAGTTCAGGCTTGTCAACTCTCACAACACACAACACTGGTGTTTTACAGAACTGAAGCACATACCAAGTAAGTTAACCATTGCATATTCAATTTATATGTACCGGTATTATATTTTGAAAATAAAGATTGTTGGAAAACATTAAATGAGTTTTTGCAACTGAATTCACCAAACAATATAATTGTAGCTGGAGATCTAAATATAGTGATGAATGAAAAAGATAAGAGAGGGGGCAGGAACATCAAATATCAGATGATTTATGTAGTAGAATATATGATACAACAGTGGGACCTATTGGACTTTAAACCAAGAAAAGGGCTTTACACTTGGACAAACAATAGGACAGGGGAAGATCATATATCCTCCAGACTAGATAGGTTATTGGTCCAAAGCACAATTTTGATGGAAAGGAGGCTTATCTCATCAGCCATTCTCCCCAAGCTTACCTCGGATCATAAGCCCATCCAGTTAATGCTAGAGGAGGAAGAGAATTTGGGGCCAATCCCATTCAGATTTAGCCCATTGTGGAATGGAAAAAGTGGCTTTGTTGAGACGGTCTGAAAGGCATGGAACACCTCAATCAATGGATCCCCCAATTATGTTTGGGAACAAAAATTAAAAATAACCAAAAAGGCACTCAAGGAATGGAGTAAACTCCCAACAAATACTCCCAAAGACCAAAGAATTGAGGTAGTGCAGCACTTAGAAAATCTGCAGAGCGAAATGGATACAATGGAAATAACCAAAATAGAACTAGAAAAGGAGTAAGTAGCCCAATGCAAAACATACCACTCCTTCAGAAATGAAGAAGAGTATTGGAGACTAAAGTCTCGGAGCCTTCGACTGAAAGCTAGAGACAAAAACACAACATATTTCCATCGAAAATGTAGAGCCAGACTCTCCAGGAATCACATCTCAAAGATCACTACCTCCGATGGGATGCTCTGCAAAGGAATAGAACAATTAAAATCTATTGTTGCATTACACTTTCATCATCTTTACAGCAAAGAGGAAGATGATTGTGAAGAAGACAACACAGAATTCCTGAAGAACATCCCGGCATTGGTCACCAAAGAGGACAATATAGCATTATTGAAGCAAACCAATGAAGAAGAAATAAGTAAAATTATTTGGTCCATGGACCCAGACAAAGCCCCCAGGCCAGATGGGTTCACCATTCATTTCTACAGGATATGTTTGGATATAATTAAAATGGATGTCATTATAATGATAAAAGGATTCTTGAAAAAAGCAAAAATGGGTGGCAGCACCAAGTCAACATTCCTAGCTCTAATACCTAAAGAGACAAACCCTGCCTCCTTTGACAGGTTCAGGCCAATTTCGCTATGCAATGCCTCATATAAATAATTGCAAAGCTTCTTGCAAATAGAATAAAGCCACTTTTGAGCAAACTTATATCAGATTCGCAAGGGGGCTTCGTCAATGGGAGACACATTTTGGACAATGTAATCCAAGTCCAGGAAGCCATGCACTCCAACAATCTTAGAAAGGAGAAAGGCATGCTGATCAAGTTAGATATGGCTAATGCCTTCGATAGAGTTAAGTTGTCTTTCCTTTACCAAGTACTAACTTCCTTGGATTCGATCAAGAGTTTGTAAAATTGATCCAATCATGCACCAGCAGTCCTTGGATAGCGCCTTTAGTAAATGGGAGGACAGCAGATTTCTTCCAAGCCATGAGGGGGCTGAGGCAAGGATGCCCCCTCTCTCCATTTCTCTACATTTTAATGGCAGACACACTAAGCAGAAGTTGGAGCAGGACATGATAACAGGAGCAACCCCAGGTTTAAAAATTACAAAGGATCTGAAAGCAATAAATCATGCTTTGTTCGCGGATGACTCCTTTATGTTGGGAGGAGCTTCAACCAGATAGCCACTGCATTTAAAAACACTCTCCAAGCATATTTCAAAGTAACTGGAGCATTAATTAGCGAAAGGAAAAGCACAATATATAGCTGGAATGCAGGGGAGGAAGAAACTCAAAATTGCTAGCAACTTGGGGTTCAATGGATTCTCAAAATGGGACAAAATTAACTATCTAGGATTGCTATTAACATTGGGCACAAACAGAGTCAACCTATGGGAGGGAGTAATTACAAAACTCAAAGGCAAAATCGCAGCATGGGGAGGTCAATGGCTATCTCATGGAGGTAAATTAACACTTATAAAATCTGTTTTGTCATCTCTGCCAATATATCAAGTGTCATATCTTATGGTACCCAAGTCAATTTCAGGACAAATAAATAAAATTATGAGGGATTTTCTATGGCAAGGAGGCAAAGGAAACCAGAACAAATTCCATCTGGTTAAGTGGGAGATAGCAAAGTGAACAATGAAAGAAGGAGGCCTCCAAATTCGATACCCGGACTTTGCCAACGTAGCCCTAGGATGCAAGATTCTTTGGAAGCTACACAATGAACCCAATCACCTAGTCAGTAAAGCACTAAGGCACAAATATTTACCAAATAAAAATCTCAGAAATTTTTAGAACGCAACTAGTAGAAGGAGCTCAATGTTATGGCAGTTATGCATTAAGGGAATGCGCTTCTTCACCCAGAACTTATACCACATCCCTGGAAACGGCAAACGAGTCAAGCTATTGACTGATCGGATAATGGGCCATTCGCCAATAGCAACGCAAGACAATCTGCAAGAAATCTGCGCATATTTAAAAAACAGAGGAGTGAAGATAGTATACGAAATCTCAAAATGGAATGAGTTTGGGGTCTGGATGGATTGGAGCTTTGGAAATATACCAGATCATCTTCAGCAGTAATCAGAAAATCTCAAACAGGAACTTTGTGAAGCAACCCCGGTGCATAAAACAGAGAATGATAAATGGGGATGGGGACCTATAGGAGTATACTCTTGAGTCAAAGGCTACGAGCTGCTTCAGCCACATAGGGATCAACCACTCCCAGCAAAGTTTTGGAAAGAGGTATGGGATCCAATGGCGCTGCCAAAGGTAAACTTCTTCTTCTGGACATTAATGCATAAAAAATTCTGATCGGTGAAAATCTATTGAAAAGGAACATAGCAGGTCCACATAGGTGCTCATTATGTAAAGAAGCCATGGAAACTATGGAGCATTTGTTTTTTGATTGTCCATTCGCAAAAAAAGTTTGGACATACACACTCCAAGGCCTAAAAGCTACAATCCCCACAAAAATTACAGTTGTGGACTTATTCCTCTCATGGAAAGATCGTTATCCTCTACTCCACCTAAATTCTTCATGGGCCAGAATCTGGATCATTGTTCCCAAATATGTGTGTTGGAAGCTATGGCTAGCGAGAAATGAGCAGATATTCAACAATGTAACTTGGACTCCTAGTATGGTAGCATCAAAAGCAAAAGGACTCCTCCTTGAAACATTGAATTCCCAGAAAATCAAAGAATACTATTCGGTACAGCAAGAGGAAAAGAGTTGGCTTGGCACCCATGCATTTACCCAATGGATGAACAACATTGATAAACCTATCTGCAATCCTGAATGGAGACTAAGAGATAAGGATGAAACTTTTCAGAGTTGGTGGAGGAAGCAAGGAATAACTATAGATTTCTTTGATGGTGCTTCTAAAGGCAACCTTGGGAAAGCAGCAGCTGGAGGAATCATATACTCTCCAGATGGAAGCATCAAAGAAACCTTCAACTGGGGACTAGGACAACGAACTAACAACCAAGCAGAAATTCTGAGTTTGACAAAATTTTCCCAAATAGCCATAGAAAGAGGTCACCGGGAGCTGTAAACATTCAAAGACTTAGAACTCCTGATCAAAATGATACATGTGCAAGGGCAATTCAATGATGCTAGTTTAAACAAGAATCTGCAAAGGTTGAGATACATTCTCCAATACTTCATCTCCTTCAAATGCTACCACATCCTCAGAGAATCAAACAAAGAAGCAGACTCCTTCTCCAACAAAGGCTGCCTCCTGGCCCAAGGAGACCTCAGCATAAATGGAGGAGATCCAGAAACAATCTGTATACCATGAAAATAGAAAACAGATGGAAAAAGAAAATGTATAAGACTTGCACTGAAAGATGTAAGGCTGCGGCCATTTGAAGTACTAAATTAATAAAAATCCATACCCGTTTCAGTTAAAAAATAAAAATAAAAAAAATTCCCCAAGGAAAGTAACCAACGGTCCTACATCCACTACACCATGCCTTGGGATAAAATAATCTAGAGCCACTTGCCACATCATTCATTGTCAAGCATTAAAGGAATATATATGTTGTTGGAATTGGAGCACGTTGCCTCCACTCTCCAAAAATGAAAGTAATGGTTGTGCCGCTAATCCTTTATCCGCTTTGATAGATAGATAGATTTCAATGGAAAAATTTTATGATGAATTTTGCTGGTATATTTCTAGTCTTTATTCCATCATATTTTTCCAATATCATAGCCTTCTTTATAAGCATATTCGAGGGCAAAAAATACATTTTGGCGATTCATGGTAGCAATGATAAATTGGTGTCTTGTGATCCAGTTGCAAGGCTCCTTGATCCATGGTTGTGTCGATGTTTGCTAAAGTGTCAACGTTTGCATTTAGATGTCTATAACTGTGATAAAATTAAATTTCTTCATAGTGTCTAAATTGCATTGCTACCATTTGTTGAATTGGGGTGAGGGGGATGGTTATATTTTCTTTGATCTGGATGACCTATTTTATTACTATTAAGGAGTGTCCAAAAGCCATTAACTTTAAAATTCTTTTGGTTTTTGTGTGTTCAAGCCCTAGCCAAAGAGCCAAAAATTTTGCTTGATTGTTGGTAGAAAAACTAGACCCCAATCATAATGAGACTCCTTTTGGTCATCGAGATGGAGAATAACCCTTCCCACTCTTGTCACATGAACTAATAAAATAATATTAATAATATATAAATTACATTTTTTTTTTGTGATTCAACGTTCTATTCATATAGGAAAAAAGGAGTACATATAATCGCTTACAAAACCTGTGGTCCTGTTGAAGCTTAGAAAATCTCTGCTTCAAACATTGGGGAAAACCACCCGGTCGGGACCTTAGGACAGCTCCTTATCCGTTTGGTATGGTGGCTCCGACTGGATTGAAAGGACCAGTTTCCTTATAACTAATGAGTTGGTGATGGGTTGATTTGGATGAGTGAAAATGGGACTAAATAACTAAAATGAAACTATCTAATTTAATCTAAATACTAATAAAGAAATTCTAAAGTTAACTCGGGTATCACATGTGAATACAACTTAAAATTATTCCAATTTAACAATAACCATAAAAATGTATTAAAGTTTAATTGAAATTGTGCAGTAACAAATAAAGATAACTCTGTTTAAGAAATTAAACAGAGTTATATTAGCATATTGTATTCATCATTGTATATCATCTTTATATACTTATGAAAGATAACATTTCAATTATACTAAAAAATGATATATTAAAGAAACGTTGTGAAAACCAAATATATATATAAATGATAGCAAATTTTAAAGTGAATATCATATGACAAAAGAAATCAACAGTGAATAGATAAAAATACCTTATCCATCTTGAAAGCTTTCAAATGAAATCTGATACTCAAATCCAATAATTCTGATGCAAAATCAAATCCAAGTTACAGAAATGCAACACTTTTAAAGATAATTCCGCATAAAATCACCAGATGTGATCCTTTATAAAATATAAGAGGCAGTGGCGTACAGAAATGTAATCTCCAAGTCAAAAATATTACAACTCAGGATCTTTTCTCCAATGCATGAGAAGGGTTTAAATATGAAATTACATGAAAACAAAATCCTACTACTACTGCTACAATCTATCAAATTAAAAACAGAAATACTATCTTAAAATGGAACTGATTCATTGCTTTTCCTTCTCGCTCGATGTAGCCAGGTGGAAAATTTTCAACATTTCCTGTACTTCTGATGGATGACTCATCTTGGAATGTAACTGTCCAACGTATGTGGCATCGGAGAATTCTAGAATCAAACAATCAACAGCATTTGATAGGCATTTAATAGTTGATTGTTGATTGAGTGGCTTAATCAGATAGGTCCACATATTATCCCAAGATATTGTTTGAAGCTTATTGATCTGTTGATTTTTATTCATCATTTCTTCTTTCCATCTGCGATCAATTTCTTTGACTTTGAGTAAACTGCCTGGAACACAATCTGAAATGAGATTACACGCATACAAGATGTCATTGATAAATTGTGTTATATTACCCATCATACTTCTAGCTCTTGATATAGCTCTCTCGGCTTTCATCAACTAGTGCTCCCACTCTGTAAACATGATTTCCTTATGTCTTTCTTCTATCCGAGGTAGATTAGCTTCTTTTCCCTTCTCTGTATCTTGCCAAATAAGAAATTCAGAAATATTTTCATCAGCATTATCAATCTCTTGCCTGAGAGTAACTATGTCCTGTATTAAAGATGATGTGATATCAATAAATGGCTCTGTTTGAGTTAATTTCGTACAAAAATTATTTAACTGCTGAGACAACAGTTTATTGGCTTCAAGAGCTTATGTTTTGAATTCATTTAATTTGGGAAAATCCTTGAATTTGTCTAAAGCTGCTTGAAATTCTTTTTCTTGTACAATCTTTTTATTTTGCTCATCTTGCAACAAATTTTGTAACTTTGAATTTCTTGATTCATCTGTTGCTGTTTGTTTAGAGCTTGTTCATCAACTTTCTTCTTTTATGTGGTCAACTGCTCTTCTAGCTCTTTAATTCTGAGCTCTTGATTTTGAAATTGCTGTTCAAATTGAGCAATCTTCTGCTGATTTTCATTAGCTTGTTTTTCAAGTAAAGCTAGATGTAGATCTTTCTGAGTCATCAACTGAGAAACCTCTGCAGCTTTATCTATTGTCGCAGCACTGTATGCTCCTACATATTGGGATAACTTAGTGAGATCCTCAGATGGATTCACTTCAGCATTCTTATAAACAATACTCATGAATTCCTCTTGTGAAGCAAAAATTGTGTCTTGATCCATTTTCTTTCTTTTTCTCTATTTTTTAACAACATCCTTATGTTTAGGGCTGTAGAATACATCCAGAGGAAGGATTTCCTCAATTTTCAACACAATTTATCCTGTAGGATGTTTAGGAATGATTTCAACATCCTGATCTTCTGGATTTTTCTCTTCAGGATTATCCTGCAGTCCTAATTGATGAGCAAATTGATTATACTGCTTCAATAATTGAGATGAAACATTAAGATCAGTAGAGTCTATAATTTCATCAGTTTTTCTTCCTCCAAGTTGTGTATCTGATTTCTCTGTATTTATTTCTTATTTATCAGTTTTGTTGTCTGAACCTTCCTTTTGAATATGCACATTAGTATCAATACTTGTGCATTCTTTCTCTGTTTGAACTGTGGATTGCTGATCACTATTTTCATCGGGTTTTCCATCAGTGATTTCTTTCTGAATGTGTACAATCGGATCATTTCCTGTTGCTTCTTCTTGTGTCTGTATAATGGGCTGGCTAGTAGATGACTGTGTAATGGCCTTACTGGTAGATGTTTCTCCTGCTGTTTTGCCAGATGTATCCTCTGCTTCTGACCCTTGTATAGGAACTCTCAATTGGTCTAGAGGAACTTTCAACAATCTTTGACTTCTAAATAGCATAAATTTATTCATTTCTTCTTTCTGGAATTTGGACTTGGCCAAATTATAAACTTGAGAAAAGTCATTTAATGAAACAAACAAATCATCAAATTCATCCGGTTCATGCTCAAACCGAGCAATCGAAACTGAAGAAGTAACATTAAAAGTTATCTTTTGTGGATCATACTGTCTCCCCGGGATTGTTGCCAATTTAAAACCCTTTATTTTGGCGACTTCTTTTTCTGCATGCTTGAAGTCATTCAAAGTAAAATGTCCACAATTGAATGGAAACGAAGGCCACATTCTTTTCTTACTATTGCTCAGAGATCTGGACATTCCTTCAACTGTCAATTGATAGGATATTTCTTGAGCTAGAAGTTTATCTGGAACAAAAAGAGGGAGAACATGGGGTTGCACAATACTCCCAAAAATCCTGA
This sequence comes from Pinus albicaulis, assembly GCA_034641835.2. Classification (NCBI taxonomy): domain Eukaryota; kingdom Viridiplantae; phylum Streptophyta; class Pinopsida; order Pinales; family Pinaceae; genus Pinus; species Pinus albicaulis. Next base: position 75,944,170 of record CM076575.1, read on the forward strand.
AATACGTGAGTTTTTCCTCTCCAAACCAATCGCCTATTGAGGAAAAGTCAGTTTTAGCTTTGTCGGAGAATCTAGGGGGAAAGCGATTGAAAATGGTTTGAAAAACTGGAATAAGGAAACCATGACATATTCTATACACATGATCTTTGAAATGAACTTTCCAAAGGAGTTTATGATATATATGAATCGGAGTGGGATCTTTGGCAGTCCATTTCCATCCTAACAAGGGAAACTCAGAATTAAAACAAAGAGCGTCTAGAACATAAGCACAGAAGAAAAAGGGAGTGGTATTTCCAGCAGTTTTATCTTGTCTGTATTCGAGTATCCTATTAGCTATCCTATCAGAAAGAATAACAGCCCAGTCCATAATTTCGGAATTGACAGCAGCTAGGATTAAAGGAACCATTTGTATAGAAAACCTAGCAGAATTGTTATTGCCAAATAATCTACACATCATAGCAGCGGCATAGCAGTATGGGGGTGAAAGAGAATCTACTGAATACATACCGGATGATTCATTTTTGTGCTTTTCAGGATTTTTCCTCCAATCTTTGATAGGTTCAGATTAAACTTTATTACTGTCAGCAAACTCTTTGACAAATTCTTTATTATATACCTTCTGCGGATCAGGGAGATGATACATTGCTTTGAGGTCTTCTGCTTTGAATGATCCAAAAGATGTTCCAGAAGCCGAAATAAACATTCTGTCCTTAATTTCTACACTATCGATGACCCATCGAATCACATCATAATAAGGAATGATGTTTGCTCTGGCTGCAATTCGATGTAGGAATGAATTCGCAAGTGTTCTTTTAGTGATTTCAGAGTCGGAATCTGAGGCATCTTCATCTGGAACTGATACCTTTGCTATTGTGACTTTAGGGTTTTCACTCTCCAATAGATTATAAAATCCTTCCCATGTCATTCTGCCGAGCCCTTGACATGATGTATCTGTAACTAACTTCAGCTTTACTGGTTTTTCCTTCGAGACTATAGGACTCTCAACAAACTTAGCGGCAACAACAGTCTTCATTCTCCTTGTTCTCTTCGACATTTCTGTGTCTGATATTGTTTCCCTTGGTCTGCGAGTGAAAAGATTTGGCATTCTTTGATTCTGCAATGCAATAAGCTCTCAGTCGTGATAAACAAGCAATTGAAAAGAACGATTATAAAAATTATGGGTTCATGATTCATTATTTATTGAATCCGTGTAACACTTAAATATTTTGTTTGGGTCACACTCACGTATTCAAAACAGAATCGTAAACCAATAATCATTTGATTTTCTATTCAATGTTAATCGTACTATTGGAGTTTTAGCATTTGTGAAAATAATATTAAATTACCTATTATGAACTCTTCGATGTGACAAGTCTATAGTATATGAATATCAATCACATCAGAAGCATTCAAATGGTGTATAAATATCACAATAAAGATTTCTTCGATTTCTGATTATGTTAACCGAACTTCTCCGATTTCCGATTGCGATGATGGTATATCGCATCGGGGAGCTTTAATCGAAAAGAATGATTAATGACTTTTCTCCGATTTCCGATTACAATATGGTGGGGTCTACCATATAGATATTCTCCTCATTTAAGCGAAAAAAAATGTTTATTTCCTTTTGAAAAGTGTTTTATAATAAAGCGCATCGCATCGGGGAATTTTCGATTGACCAAAAGGAATTTATTAAAAGTGCCCCGATCACGCGATTGCGATTGATCGTATCGCATCGGAGATATGTGAATGAATAACTTAAATCCTCTGCGATTGGAGATTTGCGATTGGACTAATCACATCGGAGATTTTGCACATGTATGTAAAACTTCTCTCAAAGATTTTTCCGATTTCCGATTTCCGATTACTGTTCATGGGACTTTTGCAATTGATTTATTTTCTATAATAAAGTCTTTTATATTTGATCGGATCAGAAGTTTTTGAATGTTGTATTTGTTTGTACACACTTGGTAACAAAGATATGCAATGAGTCATGTTGAGTCCCGAATTTGCCTGTACAACAGGTAGATAATGTCAAAACAAGAAGAAAGGCAAGGGGAAAATAACAACACTTGCATCTTCATTGATCGATGAGTTGGCTAAAAAACTTGAGAAGGAATTTTCTCCAGTATTCTATATTTTTAGCAGCATTAAAAGAGTGGTGTGGTTTTTGGAAAATGTAGCATATCATCACATGATGAGATAATGTGATATATTTGTGAGTGTGGCCAAAGAGCATAGAGATCTACATGCAAATCTTCGTGACAAAACTAGTTATGCAATAGAGGGAACTGAAAACATATAGCTACAAATAGATCCAGGGAGGCTTAACGAGGTGAAGGAGTAAATGTATGTACGTAGGTTGGAGAAGAATTTATCCTCAGATTCATCTATAGAGGATGTTGATAAATCTAGGGCATCAAGATTAGGTGATTTATCGTAAAGAGATAACTACTTGTGAATGATTTTTACTTCATTATATTGTGATATTTTATTTACTTAGATTATTATGGTGTTACTCTTTATAAAAAAACTACCAATGCATAAAAAATAAAGATAAAAGAGACACAGAATGTATGCTATCATCCAGGGCCAAAATATATCCCACTTGAGAGGAAAACCCGAACAAATTCTTCTTCTTATAGAGACTTCAATTGAAGAATACCAAGACCAATACCTAGACCATTGACACAATTACCTCTACAAGACCGAGTCATAAGCCTTCTTGTTTGATTTATTCCTTTGGTCAATGATGGTCAAACCTCCTTCCCTCCTTCACTTTCTCAGCTCTTTTATGAACTTTGGTTCCTTGATTCTACTATGAAATTCTCGGCCCTACCTCTGAAGTACTAGTTGTAGCATATGAGGGAGATAAACACCTTGATTCCCTTCACTTTATATGGAGGTAATTTCTCCTTTAACTTGGATAGGGAATCACCTTTTTCTTCTCAAAAAAATGTCTTCACATTATGACTGTGGTATCTCGCTCTTTCTGCAGTAGGAAGTAGAATATTCTCTTACGTGTGGAGTGTACTTAACCGAAAACAAACCCAAAAATAGTATCAAAGACTTCAATCTTCCTTTCCTTCTCTTCGCTAGTTATGAGTCTCCTTTATTAGTGATTCTTGCACTTCTAGTTGGAGACTGCTCCTTGACCATAATTTTGTCCTTGAAATGAAGTTGAGATGCCTATTTATAGTAGTTTCCCTATGTAAATAATCCAACTTGAGAAGGCTTTAGGCTGACATTTCATTTGGTGTAGTTCAATTACTTCATTTAATTCTGACTTGATGGAGATTCTTAAGCTTGGTCTTGGAGGGTCTCTTTGACTCTTTCAATAACTCACATATATTTGTAGCATGCCCAAGAAGGGTTCTTCATATAAGGTGTAGACTCAATTTAAATTTATGACCAATCGTAAGGGCTAACAATGGGAGCCATACCTAAAAATAAAATTCCTTTCTCATGAAACCCATGAGACAATCATTACAATAATAATTTTATTTTTCTTCTTTGAATAAATTACATAAAATCACAATTACACGTCATTATGAAGACCGAACCTAGTTACATTTTTCCACACTCCCTCTTAACTAGGGAGGTATTCATAATTATACTTGGTGATTCCCAATATGAAGAATTATCATAAGAAGAGTCAGATTGGTAACCCATATATTTAGCATCATAGTAGATATCATTGTTGCATAGAAAGGCCTTGACTAACAACTATATCTCTCCACAAGATCATGGAACAATGTTGATGAGACCAATTATGTATGGACACACTCATCATTGTCTCTCTCAGAACATACTCCACCTGGGTCCTCAGGGTGTGTTCCACCAGGAATATTATTATCTTGGATTCCCAATTCTCAAAGAATATAGGTCCTCTATGAATACTCTTATCTTGGATGCCCTAACTCATCCTAAAAGAGCATCAGATTCCAGATGTGTACCTAATCCTCCATTACAACTTCCCAGATGAAGAAAAGAATGATGTTTTCTCCCCTCAAATTATGGAACACATACCCATTCACTAAAGGAATGTACCCATTCCTGTAAAGTAATGTACCCAAACTCCCTCTTAAATAGGGACTTGGACAAGTTCCCTTGTGACGAGGGAATAGCTTCCAACAACTCATTAGGTGGAGATCATGGGATAACCAACTTCTTGTAGAACTCCTTCCCTCGATGTCATGAGTTTCTTCTTTGTCATGGAGTCTACATTCATTGGGAATCCTTCATAGGGAACAACCCATCCATCACTTTCATCCTTGAGCCATTCCATCATTCCTTTCATCAGATAGTGATCCATCAGTCCATATATGGCCTTCCTTCATGCAATGCTACATTCTTCATGCCATGTTTTCTTAAGGATATTTCATCATACTACATGGTCATAAATGGTGGTAGACATCCAAAAATCTTCCCTTGGAATCCTTGCATATGCCCATCCATATATCATTCAAAAATAGGAAATGATTATTAAATAAATGTTACCTTTTTTATGGTCTTTCATCATGACATATTTCGGTTTGCATCAACATCCTGCATACATATTGACACATCTCCAAAAGCTATCCATTTTCAATGGTATCCTTCTTTTTTAGGCTTCCATCAGAGTCTTCATATCTTTCCTATATATATCATAGTCAAATATTTCAATTATTGGATGTTGATTTCCTTCATAGTTGCACATTCCGTGATCTCTTCCTTTCTTTCTTCACACATTTTCTTCCAGGGTATTTCAATCATAGTGCTTCTACATTTTAAAAAATATTATATTTCAGATGAGGATGAATTATGTTGATTTTATCTAGTCAATGTGTGACCAATGCTTTTTGTTGGAAATGCGGCGGGAGGGGTGAATCAGTATTCATTTCAATTAGAGAATTAGTTAATCTTCAATTATTATCAGTGTTTGTACAGTGATAGCAGTAAACAAAAGGAACACAAATGCACAAATTTTTTAAGGTGGAAACCCTCTCTGGGACAAAAAACACCTAATTACTTTTCTCCAATTGAAAATAAATCTCCAACTTCCTAGAATCTAGAAAATCATTCTTCTCCAGATCCCACTGGATGGACGCTCCAACGCCCAAGATTATTCAGTAGTCAACTGAATGGATGCCCCAACATCCAATGAGCTACAACTCACCCTAGTGCCACCCTACCACCCTAAATTTTTCACAGGCTTGAACCTGTTGGTGACTTCATGCACTAGCCTAGCACCACCCTACCGCCCTATAGGAGAATAAAACAAGAATGGACTCACGTACCAGGGAAAATGGTCCACTTCACAATGATATAGAATGATGTAGAAGAAGAAGACACACTAGACCATAACTCCAACTATGACACAACCACCTAATGATGATCCTATGCCTCCCGACGCCACCTCTTCAACTCTTGAAAAATAGACACTTGTACAATTTTTATAATGATGCATTTACAATGACTTAGTACAATGATACCTTTACAATGCTATATGCAGTGCTGCCCACTTGAAGACTTCATGTGCTGAACTTCTTGTTGTTGTTCTACACCTTGATTTATGCTCTTGTCATGCTATCCTCTACTGCACCTTTCTTTTCTCTGCTGCCCTAGAAAGTATGGTCCTTTGCAGCCCTTGACAACACATGATCTAGCTTTTTCTTTCCTTCTAGGATCTCGATATTGAATCTAGTGTATCTCTATTATTTCGGCTCCCCAATATGTGATTTTGCATTTTGTTGTAGCACTTTGAGTCTTCTTTCCAATTCCATAGGTCTGATACAATTTGGATTCTTCAAGGGAGAGTTATGCCCAATCTCTCACAATGACCTAATTATGTACAATTTCAGTAGAGTGAACTTGTACGATGTGCCATGTGTCACTGTTTCTTCATTCAGCTCTCAAATTGATACAATGAAAGATACAGTCCATGCACTATCCAAAACCTTTTACAAAATTCCAATCCGATACTCAGAGAGAGAGTTATGATGATTTTCAAAAGTTCACTTCTTTGAGATGAAGTTCAGGAGCCTGCAAAACACTGAATTACATAGATCATATCTCTGAAAATATTGTCAACCATGATCTGAAATTTTTACAGGAGCTTCCTCAGGATTTTGGCTTCGTCTCATAAAAATTTCAGCTTTTGAAACTTCATATAAAAAAATTTAGATTGCAAATTCCACAATAACTTGTTTCAAGTAGCGAAATCCCTACATGAGGAGGATATGAGGATAAAAATTTATATAAATGATTAGGTTAAGAGGGTCTTCAACACATGAACGTGGGAGGGATTTTAGGAGGTTAAAAATTATTAATAATTGACTTTTAAATGACCCATGCCACAACTCCATGGGGTTTTAGCCCACTAATTGGGGTTACAAACTTCAAACATGAATATCTCTCAAACCGTGAAGAATTACATGGCGTGCCATATATCAACGAAAACATCTTGACAAGTAGAAACTATCAATAATATTATTGACCCAGAATACAATAATTTGGTAGGTCAAAATTACCATGTAGGATCAAGGTAGCCCTTGGTGCTGCTTGGGTTGACATCAATGACAACCACTGATCACCAATCTCCCCCTTTGGCATTGATGGAAACACAAGTACTCCCCCTGCGATCATGACACCTCTTCCTACAATATTATCTCCCCCTTTTACATCAATGGAAAAGGGTAACTCCCCCTGACACACAACCATCCTGCGGACCTGTACACACTTCCACTCCCCCTTTATATTCTGAATAAGGAAAATCTAATGAGAACTTGGGAGAATCCCAAGCTTCTGGCGAAGATATTCAAATGCTTCACGAGTATTCTTACGATCATCAATGCTTCCTACCCAATCTGCATCTGTAAAGGCTTGAATAATGAGATTTTTATCCTTGGGATACCACAAGCCATATTCTATTGTTCCCTTTAAATATCGAAGAATTATTTTGACGGCAATAATATGTGATTCATTTGGTGCTGCTTGGAATCTTGCTACTTGTCCAATTGCTTGCATAACATTTGGCCGAGAGGCTGTTACATATAGAAGACTACCAATCATAGATATGTAAAACCTTTGATCCACATCCTTAGATGAGTCGTCTATTCTCAATTTTTAACCAGTTACCATCGAAGTAAGGATAGGTTTGCAATATTTCATTTTTAATTTCTTGAGCATCTTCTTGATGTACTTGGCTTGAAATATAACTATTCCTTTCTCTTGCTGAGATATTTGAAGCCCTAAGAAGTATGTCAACTCACCAAGTAATGACATCTCAAACTCACTTTGCATATTTGTAGCAAATTTCTTACTTATTCGATCATCATTGCTACCAAATATTATATCATCCTCTTTAGCTAGAAGATGTGCTTTAGTTTCTTCATCCAGAACATATATGTCATTTGGAGCTCGACTTGCTGTAGCCACAATTTCACCATACCTGCCTTTCCTGATTTCACATTTTGTGGAGTTGAATAGTATTGTGCGTCCTTGATCACACATTTGTCCAACAATGAGTAGATTGTGATTCATGTTTTCAACCAAGAGAAAATTCTTGGCTAGAGCATCTTTTCTTCCGAGAGTGACGATACCTGATCCTATAACATTTGAAGATCCATCATTTCCAAAGGACATGGTTCCATCCTTCTTCTCTTTAAGAGATACAAATTTATTTCTATCTCCAGTCATATGTGTTGAGCAACCACTATCAACATACCACACATCTTTGTTGTTTTGATCCTTGAGAGCGAGAAAAAAATTATCAGTATTCTTCTTCTTCCATGTTCGTTCTTTTTCTGTGGCTTCGAAGATTCTTCTAGAGGATTTTCAAGTCTGCAGTCTCTGGCTAGGTGCCAAAGTTTCGACATTTGTAACATTCAATATTATTTATTAAATGTTCAAATCTATTGATGTTTTGTTGAGCCCTGGGAGGTTCATATTTGACAAATCTCCTGGAATTGTATTGGTTCCTAGGGTACGTGTGACATTCTATAGCTTTATGACCAAATTTTCCACATGAATAACAATATCCATAAAAATATGTTGGTACCTGGATGGAAAACTTCATCGAGGAATTGTCTTCCAATGTTGTTCTTGCGAATCTATAAGATCTCATAGGTTCATTGTATTTTGTTGTAGAAGGTATTGCTTCTTCTTCTTTGTAACCGAGGCTAGTTCTGTCGTTGTAAGATCGTTGATTATCAATGAGTTCTTCCAATTCCATTGAGTTGTTGGCATAGTTTTGGACAATTTTTACCTTCTTCACTTCCTTACACAACGAGACTACTTCGGCTTCTAATGCTTCGCTTTCTTGGTTTCTTTCTTCCAACTTCTTTTTAAGTGACTCTTCAATACATTTGTGTTCTTCAAATTCAATTTTGAGACCTTGAACTTGTTCTTCAAGAGTATTGGAACGGATCTTCTCAGCCTTGAGCTCCTTTATAAGCTTGATTGCCTCAGAAAATTCTTCTATGGTCAACATTTCTTCTTCGTTGTTTGAGACCTCTTGTTTAATGTGCTTGGCCATAAAAAATACTCTCACATTGGCTTCTTCTTCGCTGCCATTTTCTTCATCAGATGATGAGTTATCTTCGTTAGAGAGAAAGTTCCTTTTGGATCCTTGCTTGTTGAATTTCTTAAAGCCTTTCTTTCCTTTTGAGTTTCCATCACAATTGTGCGGACATTTTTCTGTGAAATGCCCAACCTCACCACAACCGAAACATATCAATGGAAGTTTACCTTTGAACTTTCCCTTACCAATTTAATTTTCTCGTAAAGTAAGCATATTCTTCATCTGAAAGACCTTATTCATCGTCTCCCTTTTCTTCACACTTGCAGGTGCATGTCTTTTCAATTGAAGGTTGTTTTTCCTTATTGGTTTTCTTAGATGCAACGAACGCAATTTCTAGATGCGAAATACCCTCTTCTTCATCAAGTCCCATTTCATATGCTATGAGAACTCCATGTAATTCCTCTTTGATGAGTTTTTCCATATTTTCACTATATTCTAAGATTGATGCCTTTGGGTTGAATCTCCCTGGTAACGTTCTAAGAATATTTCGTATAATATTCTTCTTGTCAACTGGCTCTCCCAATCCTTCCAGAGTGTTGGTTATTTCATCAACGTATTGGAATTATGTTGCAATGTTGCCATCTTCTTTCATTCTAAGTTGCTCAAATTTTGCTCTATAGATTTGAAGCTTTGCTTCTTTGACATTTGAGTCACCTGCATATATATTCTCAAGCTTGTCCCATACATTTTTGGCGGTTTTAAAACCCAACACCTTATGATAACCAGATTCAATAAGTCCACTGATAATAATATTCTTTACTTTTGCATCATTTACCAAATTCTTCTTACCTTGTTCATTTGTGGTTGGTGTAAATCCATTTTGAATAGTACCCCATACTTCGTAACCTTGCACCAAGAGATAGACCTCCATTCTTCCTTTCCAAAGTGCATAATTATTTTCATTGAACAGAGGTACACCATTCTTGGTATGCTCCATGACCTCCTTATAGTTGCTAAACTAAAATTGAAGGAACCAAGCTCCGATACCAATTGTTGGAAATACTGAGAGGGGGGGTGAATTAGTATTCCTTTCAATTAGAGCATTAGTTAATATTAAATTATTATCAGTGTTTGTACAATGATAGCAGTAAACAAAATGAACACAAATGCACACAGTTTTTAAGGTGGAAACCCTCTCTAGGACAAAAACCACCTGAATTATTTTCTAATAATTCTTTAATATTCAACTCCAATTGAAAATAAAGCTCCAACTTCCTAGAATCTAGAAAAACATTTTTCTCCAGCTCCCACTGGATGGATGCTCCAACGCCCGAGATTCTTCAGTAGTCGATTGAACGGATGCCCCAACACCCAATGAGCTACAACTCACCCTAGCGCCACCCTACCACCCTAAATTTTTCACAGGCTTGAACCTGTTGATGACTTCATGCACCAACCTAGCACCACCCTACCACCCTATAGAAGAATAAAACAAGAATGGACTCCCGTGCCAGGGAAAATGGTCCACATTACAATGATATAGAATGATATAGAAGAAGAAGACACACTAGATCATAACCCCAAATATGACACAACCACCTAATGATGATCCTAGACCTCCCGACACCGCCTCTTCAACTCTTGGCAGATAGACACTTGTATAATTTTTACAATGATGAATTCACAATGACTTAGTACAATGATACCTTTACAATGACTGTATGTAGTGCTTCCCAATTGAAGACTTTATGTGCTGAACTTCTTGTTGTTGTTCTGCAGCTTTATTGCTACTCTTGTCATGCTACCCTCTACTGCACCTTTCTTTTATTTTCTGCCCTAGAAATTTTGGTCCTTTGCAGCCCTTGGTAACACATGATCTATCTTTTTCTTGCCTTATAGGATCTTGATATTGAATTTGAAGTGTCTCTATTATTTCAGCTCCCCAATATGTGATTTTAGGTTTTGTATAGTACTCTGAGTCCTCTTTCCAATGCCACAGGTCTGATCCAATTTGGATTCTTCAAGGGAGAGTTATTCCCAATCTCTCACAATGGTTGTTTCAGTAGAGCGAACTTGTACGGTGTGCCACATGTCATTGTTTCTTCATTCGGCTCTAAAATTGATAAAATGAAAGATACAGTCCCTACAATATCCACCACCTTTTACAAAATTCCAATCCAATACTCAAAGAGAGAGTTATGATGATTTTCCCAATGTCACTTCTTTGAGATGAAGCTCAGGAGCCTGCAAAAACACTTACTTACATAGATCATATCTATGAAAATGTTGTGCATCCTGATCTGAAATTTTTATAGGAGCTTCCTTAAGATTTTGGCTTCGCCTCATAAAAATTTCAGCTTTTGAACCTTCGTAGAAAAAAAGTTAGAGTGCAAATTCCACGATGACCTGTTTGAGGTAGCGAAATCCCTACATGAGGAGGATAATAGGATCACAATTTATATAAATGCTTAGGTTGAGAGGGTCTTCAACAAGTGAACATGGGAGGGATTTTAGGAGCTTAAAAAGTATTAATAATTGACTTTTCAATGACCCATGCCACAACACCATGGGGTTTTAGCCCACTAACTGAGGTTACAAACTTCAAACATGAATATCTCTAAAACCGTGAAGAATTACATGGCGTGCCATATATCAATAGAAACATCTCGACAAGTAGAAACCATCAATAATATTCTTGACCCAAAATATAGTAATTTGGTAGGTAAAAATTACCATGCAAGATCAAGATAGCCCCTAATGCTGCTTGGGTTGACATCATTGACAACCACTGATCAAAATTTTTCTGCATCTTTTCAATGGAGGAGATCCTTTCCTGCTCTCAAAGTATAGCATCCTCCCATGTTGTCTAAAACCATATGAAATGACTCTAAAATAAAATCATACATACCTCATTCTTATTTTAGTTCATCTTCCTTTAGCAACTTCCATTATTGAAATAACTTCAATCCTTTGTGTTATAGGTCAATTTGGGCATCATCCCCCAAGACCAATGAATAGGGTCTATCATTCCCTTAATTCAGTTTCTATATGCCCTAAGTGAAGACATTCCTTTGATGGCTTCAATTGTGAGATTTCCAAGGTTTGAAGTATATATTATATGACCCATTGACTCACCAACTCTCCACTGCAAGGGCCTAACTGCATTTCAGTGCACTTACCTCCATGCAAAGGTGCACTGCAGTGCACTTCCCGACACTCAAGGGTGTGTTGGTCTCCTGGAAGCGAAATCATCATTGTTCTGAAAATATCCACATGTCCAGTTCCTTCTAGAAGATCTCATAGGTGTCATACTTCGAATATGAGTGTTCATCCATCACCTCTGAACTTGGAAACATGTCTCACCTATTATTAGAAAGCCATTCAATTCCATTTATTGAGAAACTACCATCAATTTCCCTATAAATTGATCACTCATACAAGTTTTAGGGAGGAAGAAATTTGTGTAATTTTATGCTGTTGGATTCTCAATTGATGAGAGATGGAAGTATTGTTATGCTACTGAGATGATGCTTGGTGTGATGAGTACAGAATGAAGTTGGATCAAGTTGACGATGAATAGATCTATTGGTTATAATATTCTCCTCCTACTTTTTAAATAAATATATCTGTTCATTTTCTCATATGTATGCTTATATCTTGTGAATTGCATTCTCAATTTTGTATTCATTCTCAGATATAATCGGTTTGATTTGGTTAAGATAAGTAGATACTTGTATATTTGTATGTTGTTTATTGTTCTTTGTCTTTTATTGTAGGTGTCGATCTAGCGGCTTTAATTGGATTGAGAGTGACGGAAACAACGAAATAAGAGGAACGAGAGCAAAGGACTCCAAGTAGGTTTCTTTCCCCTTTGCTTATCTATTTGTCTTAGAGAAAATAATCCTTGTCTTTGTTCTGTTGTTCTGAGTGAAGGAACACCACACTCAGGGAATCTAGTTTATCCATAGATTAGAATTCCGTATAAAAAATTGGCGACTCCACTGGGGAGTAATCCATCATTCTTGGTGTTTCTAATTCTATTTACCATCATTAGTAGACTCTACTTTATTTTATCAGTCATTTGAATGAATAAATTTCATTAGAAGTGTGTTTAGTTGCTTGTTTCCTAAACTTAGTTGTGCCCAACGCACTGTTGGTTAGGGTACAGTGCACCGTGTTCCATTCAGGGGTGCTCTGCAGCGCACTGTATGCCCTTATAGGGTACGTTTCCCCCTAAACCAACCAAATTCCATCAAAATTTGTCTTTTCTTTTAGTTTCATCCAATTGTCTGTTGTATTCTCAAATGTCTGATTGATTTTAGAGACCAGTAAACATTCCTTGTTCTTCCCCCTTTGAAAATTAGTTTGTTCAATGTTTCATTAGTTTTTTTTATTTATCATTGGAAAATCAAATTCAAAGTAGTTCATTTTTGCATTAGATAAATTCTATTTTCGAAAGGGAAATTATCGTTTCATTCCTCATTTCCTACAGGAAAATTTTAGTTTCAATTTCCCAAGAGAAATTGTTGTTTCATTCCTCGTTTCTCAAAAGAAAACATTTGTTTGATTGTTTTGTTCATTTAGTTTCCTTTCACTCATTCACATTAAAGGGAACTGAAAAGAAAAACATGCATGTGCATTTAGAGATTGTGTGTGTTGCATAAGGAAAAATTTAGGTAAATCTGCATTTAGTTTGTGCTCTTTGTTGTATGGTCAAAATATAATTTCTCTTTCCCCTTAGTAGCTAGGATTTTCATAGAAAAAAATAATTTGAAAAGTTTGCTTCTCATTTAGTTTCCACTTTAAGAATTACCCATTACATCACGTGGTGAAGCTGAAAGATAAAATTTTAAACAAGATCAACATAAAATTTACCTCAATCAACCTAAGAAAGCATTGTAGCATTAACGATAACATTTAGAAGGTCTAGGCTAGAGACGTGTTTCGACGTCGTTAAATGTAGCAGTTGTCACTAACTTGTCTGTGATACATTTCGAGTGTAAAATCCCACTCCACATACATAAGTATATTGGAGCTTGTCCACGTACCTTCGGGTATATAGGGCGGTGTTCTAGTACGAAAAGTTTAAGGGGGTGCTCTCATTGTGCAGTTTCGCATTAAACAACACTAATATGGACTCGGGCCTCCATGTACCTTTGGGTATATTTGACAGAACAAATTTAGATTGCTTACCATCCATAGGTAACCGAATCGGCCGCGTTGTAACTTTTTATACACTAAACACAACATTCGGGCAGATTGTCTGCTCATACTTCTTGGTTTGCCAGGAGGTATTATGCCCTTTTGCCTAGAATCACCATTTTTTTTTGTTTATTTTTTTTGTAATAAAATAAATCATTCATCTTGGAAGAATAACATCCATTTCCCCATAACACATTATCTTTTAGTAACATCACTATTAAATATTTCCTGTTGTGGAGACTGCTGCGCGCGCTGCTTAAGCCAACACACAAGCCTGTCCTAGGGTTACTGACATAGCAATGGAAGTTATGGGCTCTGCCCAGGTTCCTCCCCCCCCCCCCCCCCCCTGCCTCCTAAGTCTGATGCAAATTCCTTTAACAAGTTTTTGGGCCTCGATGCCCAAGAAGAAAGCTTTAGAAGCAGCAAAGTTCGTTAAAAAACTGGAGGATATCCCTGAGATTTCCCTCCCTCCTCAAGGTCCGATCCAGGTTGCCCTCTCCTTAGTGGATTGTGCTCTGTTGGGTCAGTTCACAGGTCTCTGGCCCTCCCCAAAAACCATGAAGAGCTGGGTAGCAAAGAACTAGGCGTCGCTGATCAAGAACAACATTACCTCGTACTTCTTAGGGAGAGGTTTTTTTTCGGTTCGAATTCACTAATAAGGAGGATAAAGATCTGATTTTTCAGAACGGTCCCTACTTCATGGGTCCTCAGGGGTTGTATCTCAACAAGTGGATGCCCGACTTCGACCCAGCAGTTGATGTTCCAACAACCGTTCCTGTGTGGGTGAGACTGCCTAACCTCCCAGTTCACTATTGGAACTGGGAATCGCTGAAGCATATACGTAATACCCTGGGCAAAATTATAGATCGAGCAAATAGAAAATACAAATATGATTGTGCCAGAATATGTGTTGAGGTTGATCTGGAGGTTGGCGTGCCTGAGGCAATAAAAATTGAGGTCGGCAGTTGGACGCATGTGCAAAAGGTGGACTATGAGCAGCTTCCCTTCAAATGTCGGAAATGCCATGTTTATGGCCATTTATCTAGAGGCTGCCCAAAGAATAGTGAAGTGGAGAAAGGCAAGGAGGAGGGCTAGAACTAGGTCAAGAGGACCAAAACTGCTCATAAAGCAATTAGATCTGGAACCTCAAATTTCAAAGGCCCCCAGACGGCCCTTGTCCTTCAAACCCCTCCCTCGAAAGATCAAGAAAACAAGTTTGGGCATCTAAGCTCAGTAGTAGAAGACACCCAAGAATTCGAGAAGCACAAGGAAGATTCTCCCCATAAAGAGACCCCCTCGGGCTTGAAGCAAGGAGAAAGCACTGCAGACAGATCGAAAGAGAAATTCATAGAAGTGAATGAGAAAGTACAAGGCTTGGATGACTCAGAGGAGGAAGGTGAAATTGGGGACTTGCAAACCTCAGCTAGAAGATCAACAAGAGGCCGAAAGTCCACCCATGAAAAAAGAGATCAGGAAACCTACAAAGACAAACTCCAGGGAATCCAACCAACCCTCGAGAAACTCTTGGAATGAACACCAAAGATGACCAGAAACCAGTCCTAGAGCTCTAAGGGAGCTCATCACCCCAAAAATAAGTGATGAAGATCGTCTCTTAGAACTGTAGGGGTATGGGGAGCAGAGTAAAAGAAGAAGCCATAAGAAGCCTAATAAGAATAGAATCTCCCGACATACTTCTCATTCAAGAGACTAAAATGGAGGAAAAATACTTTCTCCATATAAGCAAGAAATTTTTGAATAAAAGTGAAGGACAAGAAGTTTCTGCTCAAGGTGCCTCAGGTGGCCTGGGCACTCTTTGGAATTGTAACAAATTTTCAAGGATCAATGAGGTCTTTAATACTCACTGGCTGCTAACGAAACTTCAACACATTGACACAAAAGAGATAATTTGTCTCATTAATGTGTATGCTCCAGTAAGCACATGGGAGAAAAAGGCATGCTGGGACTCCATCAGAAATCTGGCAGGCTCAAAGAATCTGGAAAATATCATCATTACTGGGGATCTCAACCTCACCTTGCTGCTGTCAGAAAAGCGAGGAGGTAGCATAGTAAGGGATCCGGCATGGGAGTGGGTGGAGGACCTATTGCAGGACTGGGATTTGATCGACATCAAGCCTTCTTCGGGTAAGTACACTTGGAAAAACAAAAGAGTCGGGCTGGGATATATTGCTGCAAGGTTAGACAGATTTCTTGTTCAAAGTTATTTTCTCCTTCTAGGATTAGAGTCTAGAATGAATATTCTTCCATGCAGCGTTTCCGATCACATGCCTATCAAACTTGAGCTTCTAACTGTTACACTGAAATTTGTCACCATGACGTTTTAGTACTCCCTTAGAAGTCTACAACATCAAAGTTCCTAAAATCAAGCCTTGAAATTGAGAGAAAAGCTCATAAAAGTCTTAAAAACACTTGTACCGCAATTTCTCTTAACATTGCCTGCGGTGCCGCACCTTTTTGCTCTAAAGCATGCGGATCTGAATGCACATTCTCTTCAATAAGGGTGCAGACCCCTGTAAAAGGTAAAATGAAGGTGGAAAGTAACATTTAGAAGCCCAACAGTCAAATCTGGAAGCTTCTAGAAGCAATTATCCAGTCGAAGGTTCGCTCCTATCATGTATGTTCATTCCTCCATTATGGGAGCCTACCCCTTGATTTATGGAGCCCAATCCCTTTAAAAGAGAATTCTATCCCTTCTTATGTGGAACCATAACCTCCTCTCTTTTCCTATAAATTGAAGCCATAGTGCAGCTTCAAAGGTTAGAGTTAGTGAGTAAGGCTTTGAGAATTTTTTAAGAGAAATGCTATAGAGACTTATACTCTCTTAACTGATCATTATGTGGGAATGATTACACACCCATGTGCATTTTAGCTGAGAGAGTGCAAAGCTTGTCAGAGTAAAGGAAACGCCTGTTCTGGACCCCAAGAAGGCTTGTACAACATCAAGGCGGACACAGTTGTAAGGCTCTTCTTTATCAAAGATAATACGAATAAATACCATTTTTTCAATGAGTTCTTTAATTAAGTAGCTTGTTTATCATGTTTTATCAATGAGTTATTTAATTGATTTACTCATTTCTTGAATTCCTTGATCATCTTGATAGATATATAATTCGTGAATTAGTTTATCCTATGCAGGTGTTATTGATTTTTTCCATGTTTGTGATTGCAGATCTTTGAAGACGACTCTTTTAAGCAATTGGAAAGAATATTATTACAAATAGCGCTGGACTACAGGTAGGTCCTCAAAACTCCTGTTATATCTAATTAATGAATTGAATATTATCTAGAGAAAATAGTTTTTGTTTGTCCGTTTGTTGCTAGCTATCCGTAGCAAACTTGGGAGGTTTGTCTTGTCCGCAAGAACGACTTATCCGTCCAACAAAATGGCGACTCTGCTGGGGATTGGATCTTGAACTTTGATTTCTTTTACTTTTGACCTGTGAATTTATTTTTTGATTTTGATTGATGTATACTGGCTTGGGTAGTTTATCCCTGTAGAACCACTGAGAAATATTTTAGAGTTTTTTATTTTTCTTTTAGTTTTTTGGTAGCTGCACTTTTCTTTGAGAAACAATCCGGGCATCTCCGCTCTTTTCTTGTATAAACAGTGCGGGACCGCTCCTGTTTACACTGAGAACTATGAACCCTGTGAAAATTTTTGGAAAACTTTAAAATTATTTTTTCTGAATTAGTTTATTAGATTCTCAGTGTTTACCCAAACTTTTATTGTCTGTCAGAAAGTTTTGATTGAGTTTACTTCAACATTTTTAAGTTTTGAATGATTTTCTAAAAGATTTGCATGTTATAGTGATTTTTTCTTTGTCTTTATCCCACTCAAAGATTAGAAGCCTTGATATATCTTTAGATCACTGGTATTTCATTGCTTTCTTGCTAAGTTTGACTTCATAGCAGAAATTATTTTATGAGATTTAGATCCCATTTTCTCATTTGAAAATCTTTAAAAACTTTTGTTGATAAGTTTGGAATTTCACTTAAAAAACCATAATTGGATGTTTTTTCAGTTCTTGCTCATCTAAGCAAATAATTTCTTAGTTCAATAACAAGCTAAGCAAAACATCCTCAAAACATTTAAAGTTTTAATTCAGATCTAGTCTTTAGAATTGTTGGATCTCAAAATTAGTGTTTTTTAATTTTGAGTGTTATTTCTAGAAATTGTAGTCTTCCTTTGGAGAAAATTTTGTTTGTAGTTTCAATCTTGAATGATAAAGGCATTTCTTATTGAGAAATTGATCATTTTGAGTTCTCATAACATTAGAATTCCTTCATTTATTCTTGTTTGAAGGAAAGAATTGTTTTAAAATATTGCATTTCTCAACTCTTTCTTTTAGATAGAATTCATTGAAAGGAAAAGAATTGTTTCTCATAATAGATGCATTTTTAGTATGTTTTGAGTCAGGTCACTACATATCATCAGTTTCAATTTCACACCTATTGTCCTAGGAAATAGCCTATTAAAATCAACGCTTAATTTAAAATCAATCTAGTAATTTTTTATATTTCTAGGGCTCTTCTCACCAATATAGCTTAGGCCAGTGTCTTGGAGTAGGGAGTAGTTAACTCTCCAAGACAATTAAAAAAAACAAGTAGTTGATCTTGAGGTAGGAAAAATCCAATAGTCACTTGTATGCTCTGGGAAGCTCCTCTTAAAGGAGTCAAGCACAAGGTCATATCTGAACCAGTGGGATAATCAATTCTATCTCATTGGGAACGATAGAATATGTGTGCGTATTAACAACGGTAAACTCGGATAGACCATTGTCGAGGAGCCTGGAGTCACTTGTTGGTATACCTTGGATTATGTCAAGGAGCCTTCAAG
Source organism: Pinus albicaulis (assembly GCA_034641835.2). Lineage (NCBI taxonomy): Eukaryota > Viridiplantae > Streptophyta > Pinopsida > Pinales > Pinaceae > Pinus > Pinus albicaulis. The sequence goes on from CM076575.1 coordinate 75,962,730, forward strand.
GGGATTGAGCTTTGTTACTCTGCTCTAGTGTGTATGTCGGATCGTAGACTGTTCTCCCAGGTATATTAGTTCCTGTTGGTAACCTTAGTGGCCATAATATTTACGATTCTTTCCTAAGGTGACAGTGGAGGAAAGTGGAGTGTAAAAAATCTGGTAAACTTGAATACGTATATATTATTATTGATAAACTATGAGATATGAGATATGATTACCATGGGGAATCACTGAGGCTTTAAATATAGCCTCATGGTGTCCCTTGGTGAAGAGGCATGATCTTTGATCATGCCATTTCACTTAATAAAACCTAAGATAACTATATCTAACTAATAATTAATAAAATATACATAACATTGCCCCTATCTTAAAGATGATTTGTCCTCAAAGCATACGCAATAATGGACAATGTTGACGAACGCCTAGGTTTCTTGAGTGGTGGGCTCTTGCTTCCCACATTTTAAAAATATCGTGGAGCATCTTCTCGAGCTCCATCTGTTGGTGATGTGGATAGCGACAAGATTTGATATTGACAGGGTCAGGTATTTTCTTGACTTCTATTGGATGTTCATGTTCCTTATTAGGAGGTATTTTTATTGGCAGTTCTTGGAAGACTTTTTCGTGTTTCATAACTATCCCTTGTTCTTCTGGTGATTTTTCGTGATTTATCTTTAGATTTAGAGGTAAGTTACCAACAATTATCGTTTGATGCAACTTCTCCTCATCATCAAACGCTTCCTTCTTAACAACCATATCTGCGTCAACATCGAAGGCCTCAACAGCTTCTGGCAATGTATCAGTGGCTTCGAATGTGTTTATCTCTTCACATTTTTCTTTCAATTCCGGGGATGAAACATTTGGTTGTTTATAAGCAACTATATTTTCATGGTTTCTTTCATTTTCAATGACTATGTTTGTTGTTGCATCTGTGATAGCAGTCACGTTGAATACCAACATTGTTTCTTTTTCTGCCATTGGATTTTCATTTATATAAACGTTCTCAATAGCTTCTATTGCTGCATTACTATCTTCTTGATGATGTGGGGAATCGGTTTTTCCCTGATGCTCTTCTGAGTTCCCTGAATCTGTGGAATTGTTTTGTTGATTTTGTTCCATATTAGGAAATATTGGGGATTGTGTCTGACTTAACTTATCTATCTTATCATTTAGCTTATTGAAGAGTTCTGTCATCTTGTTCATTGCTTCGTTATGCTTTTCTGTGGCCTCGTGATGATTTAGCCACATTTGTCTTTCTATTCGATTTGTCGTATCATTAACCTTTTTGATGTCGTTGGAGTGTCCTGCAACTGTACCTTCAAGATCGATTAATCTTTTTCCGAATTCTTCAAAATTATTATTGATTTGTTTCTCGAGATCCACCAATTTCTTCTGGAATTTGGCCATCGACATCGATGAAGACATTGAACGTGTATGAGGTGGGGAATATTTTTCTGCCAGTTTCTCCTTCTTCTTTTTTAAATTAATTAATTAATTAATATTTAATTAATTAATTAAATTAATTTTTTTTGAAATAATAATAATAATTTTTTATTATATATATATATATATATATATATATATATATAATAATAATAATAATAATTATTATTATTATTATTTTATTATTTGAATTATATATATATAATTATGGGAAAAAATTTGTTAACCTTGAAAAGTCACGTTGTTTTTAAAAGTCACTTTGTTTTGAAAAGGCACATTGTTTTGAAAGGGGAAATGGGTTTTAATACCATGGGAAATTACCATGGGCCCAAAGACCACGAGCTTGTAAGCCACAAGCAATTACTCTTCCTTTTTAATTTTACTTTGTCTTCACATGTACGTACATGTACTTCTTTATATATATATATATATCTTTTTACTTTTTCTTTTTTTATTTTTCTTTTAGAACTATTTTCTTTTAAATATATATATATATATATATATATATATATATATATATATATATATATATATATTTATTTTATTTTATTTCCCCTTTGTGTTAACTTTCCTTCTCTCTTTATTTTATATATATATATATATATATATATATATATATATTTCTTCCTCCTTCTTTTTTAAAAACCAAGTGCTTGCTCTGATACCACTGGAGTGTAAAAACTCTGGTACACTTGAATAAGTATATATTATTATTGATAAACTATGAGATATGAGATATGATTACCATGGGGAATCACTGAGGCTTTAAATATAGCCTCATGGTGTCCCTTGGTGAAGAGGCATGATATTTGATCATGCCATTTCACTTAATAAAACCTAAGATAACTATATCTAACTAATAATTAATAAAATATACATAACAGAAAGATCCCACTGTACCTAGAGCAGACGTCGACTAGACTCACTTGGACTCTCCGGAGGGTTATCTTCACTCAAGATGGTTTAAGTGGAGAAACTTGCACCAATCTATTTCATTAAGCAGGTTTTCGGGGTAACTATTCCAACCACCCTTTCTACATTAAAATACTACGATGTTGGATTTCATCACCAACTAGTGTTTTTAGTGTGGGAAGTTACTATTTGTGTGTGGTTTGATCTCCTATATTTTTAGGCATGTGATTCATTTGTTTGTTTCCTTAGTGAATTTAGGAATTTTCATTGAAATTTTCTTTGATTGCGTGCAATAATTTTTAATCGTGGCTGAATTACCAATACAATCACATAGACTCCAGGGGAAACCCCCTAAGTATACACCAAGCCAACTTGAAGGGCTGTGAGCTCTAGTACCACATAGTGTCAGTAGAATTAGATCAACAGAACCAGGAGAATCATCCATAGTTATTCATCTTGATCATCAATTACAAACAGCAGAATATATCCAAGAGCCAATTTCAATTTCTGAAGTTACTGGTAGTATTTCTCCTTCCAGTGAATTAGCTGAAGAGACTGAAATTTTTGAGCCTGAAACTGAACCTACTGTATTGGAACCATCTTTAGGATTTTTTACTCTGACTTCTAGTGATCCTAATTCACCTAGGGTAAGACATCGCATTACTGAAAATCTTCCTTTTGAACTCATATGTATTGAAGAACTTGTTGGTCCAGACAAAGACGTAACTCTTCCCGAAACCCAAGAAAATTTGAATCTTAGGGAGCGTGAATCAATATTCTACAGTCCTTTTAGAACTGACGCTTGGTATTTATCATTGACAGATTTTTTACAAAACGTGGGTCTTACTTATTCACCACCCCGTATTCCTTTTCATCCTACACCAAGAGGTTATCATCCTTCATAAACTATGTCGAGTGAGTCATATATGTTTTCCCAATCTCCAGAAACATTTTTATATGGTGGTCCATCTATTCCTTTGGGATACCAGTGACTCTCTGGTACTGTCCCGAGGGCAGCTCCTCAACCAATTGAACAAGTTCTATCATCTGGTACAAATGAAACTAAAACTGAAACATTGAACGAAGAGCAAATTTATATGATGTCTGGAAATATTCCCAATCCTCAACCTCAAGGAAGTTAGTTACCACCTGGGGGAAAACCTCAAGGAAGTCAGTTACCACCTGGGGGGCAACCTCAAGGTAGTCAATTACTGCCCGGAGGGAAACCTCAGGGTAATTTTTTACCAGGTCAAACTGTGGGACAATATTTCCTGCCTGGGGATCAACCTCAAGGATAGTACATACCTCAAGGTCAATATCAACCCCAAGGATAGTACATACCTCAGGGTCAACCCCAGGGACAATATATACCTCAAGGTAAACCTCAAGGACAATACATACCTCAGGGTTAATATCAACCCCAAGGACAGTACATACCTCAGGGTCAATATCAACTCCAGATTCAGTACATGCCTCAGAGTCAATATCAACCTCAGGGTTAGTACCCAGCTCAAGGTTTTTAACCTCCTTCAGGTCAACCATTATTACAAGGAGCTGGAAATTTGACAGTAAATTATCAAACTTATGTTCAACTTGGTTATGGTCCTTCATATGCACAACCTTCTATGGGTCAATACCTCAGAATCAATATGTTGTGGGATCCATCTCAAATTCAACAGACTATGCAACCCAATGTCCAGTTACCTACTCAACCTGAACAACCTATAGTTTATGGTCAAACCCAGCAACCTATTCAGCCTACCATTCAAGTTCTTGCATCTAGTTTTGTTCAGCAGCCTGGGCCTAGTACACCTCAGACTTCGCCTCAAACTTTTGTTGTTGTCGTAACTTCTGTTCAACCTACCACACCTATTTCTAGAGTATCTGTAGCTCCTGTTTCTACTACCCATGTATTAGTGCAAATTCCTCAAGTATCTGTGCCACAGTCAGGACCTACAATTCAGACTACGGTCCAAATGCCTACAGGACAAGCTGGTACAGGTATGATTCTTACTAGTCAACCATAATTTACTTATCAACATACCAAGGGCAATATCAATTTGGACAGGCTACACAAAATCCAGTATATCAGTTTCAGCCGTACCCTGGGTATACTTATCAAGTACCTCAACAACCCCAGTATGGTCCGGTTAATCCTGGTTACCCAAGAGGTTTCACGATTCCTAATACACATCCAATTCCAAGGTATCCTGGATATCCTCCTCTTGGAAATGGTTTGATCACACAAGGGTATCAAGATGCTAGCCATCGATTACCATTTATAGCAACTTTAGATTTACTAGATCTATCGCGCCTTACGAACGATCCTATCTTTTATCTTCCATATTGGCCTCTGATGCCTAACAAGTTGCCCAATGATATTCCAAAGTTTGAGGGTAAGTCAGGAGAGGACCCATCTAATCACGTTATGACTTATCACCTCTGGTGCACATCTAATTCACTAATCGAAGATTCAATTGGGTTACATCTTTTTCAAAGAAATCTCATTAGTCTAGCTGCCAAATGGTACATTGAGTTACCACGAGGCTCATTTAATAATTTCAATGCACTAGCTACTACTTTCTTAACCCATTTTCAGTTGCCTATCAGATATGACAATGGCACAGAATTGTTGAATTCATTAAAACAATATACGTCTACATACATATACGATCACATACATGAATGGAGACGTAGGAAACGTTTAGTGAAGGTCTTTATTCCAGATCAAATTTTGGCTGAATGGTTTATTAAATCGTTATTACCCAAAATTACTGAAGATGTGGCCAAAGGAGGTGTTGTTACAGAAGAGCAAGTCATTGCTCAGGCTCAGTACCTTGACCTTGTATATACATAGTCAGGTACTATGTATGATAAAATCCCTGATTTACCAAGACTTGGTTAGTTAACTACAACTCCTTCCGGCTCTCATGCTGCTGATGGTGTAATTGGTTCGGTTAGCACTAGTAAGAGTAAGAAGAAGTCTTCCAAGACAACTTCTCCTATTATCACTTTACCTGATTCACCAAAAGGAGATTCTTTCGTTGAAACTTCCACTGATATTCATATTGTAGAATCATCTACAACCAAATCTAAAAAGAAGAAAGGGAAGAATAAAAACAAAAAATCTTCAAAAGATAAAAACGATAAAACTGAACCAACTGACGAAAAACGAAAACCTCGCTATCCTTGTTTAATCTGTGACGAGGATCATTTTACAAAAGAGTGCCCGCATAGAGTGGAGGTATCGAAATTTGTTAAGGGTTCACCCATACCTGTTGTCTTGAAGGATCCCTTTCCTGCTCAAGATAGTAGTATGATTGGATCTTCCTCAAATACGCTAGAGAATATCTTGATGGTTGCGACACGATCGCAAGATTATGGTAGTAAAAATCGTAGTAAAGAAGCAGAAACATCTAATTCAACATCCACTACACCTCCCTTAGTTTCTGATCTGCTACAGATCGAGAAACAAAATCCTGAAAGGTGTACTTCGTAAATCAACTTTCAATCCACATGCGAGAGTTGCTCAGAATTACAATATTGTTGAAGATTTGGCGATTTCCCCTTTAGAAATGTCAGCTTTGGAAGTGCTGCAATCATGCCCATCCCAAAGAAAATTACTATTGTCAGCCTTAGGAGCCATATACCTCTAGGATTCGAACCTAATGATCTTCGATTTAGAAAATTTTACACCCTACCTACCCCATCAAACGACCTTTCAAATTCCGGTAATAGCCAAAAACAAACGTATCTTTCATACTGTTGTTGATGAATGGGCGTCTACGCATATTATGTCATTAAAATGTTGGAAATCACTTGGTTCTCTGACAATTAACCTATCACCGACTATCCTCAAAGCTTTTGATGGAAGTGGTTTTCATCCGTATGGTATTTTACAAGATCTACCAATAGAATTCGAAGGAAACACCGTTAATCTAGATGTGGAAGTGGTTGATGCCCCTCTGGATTACAACCTTCTCCTGGGTTGCAGTTGGTCTTACGCCATGACTGTTTTTGTATCGTCGGTCTTTCGTCTCATCATGTTTCCACATAAAGGAAATATCATTAAAATATATTAGCTTTCATATTATTCATCCGACTCAGCCTGTACTGATAGTATCCAGCATATTGGAAAATCGACTATCCCTTATAAGGATGTTGGTTAGGGTTAATTAAATATTTTTCTTTATTAGGAACTTTTTCCTTCCCTGCTCCCAACGTACAACCTCTTATTGCTAATATCAATATGATCACATCAAGTACTATTTCCTTTGATGATCCTTGGATAGTACCTTCAAAATCATAACTGGATTCTTTTGATGGCACAATGCCTTTGAGTCCTTTTGAGTTAGCATATCAGGCAGTCTAGTCATTTTCTGATACTCTTTCAACTAGATCTGATCCAATGAATGTGATCGCTGAGGAGCCACTTTCAATATAGAATTGAGCTTCGACATCAATTACAGATATTGGTCAAAAAGTATTCAATACTGATGAACAAATTCGTGAATTTTTGTCCATTGATGATTGACCATGGGAAGATCTGCATCATAGGTCTTCATTTTTACCTGATCTCGATCATTTTGAGAATGATTTTTCCTCCATTTTTACTACTGATTACGTCAAAGAACCTTAGAATCCTCTCTCATCATCTGATTCTGAATTAAATTTAGAAAAAAATTCTACAATGGTTCCCATTGACATTTCAGTAAAACCCAGAATTGTTGAAAACATTCATACATGTGCTTCTTGTATGATTGATGAAATCCAAGTATATAAAGGCCTATTTCAAGAATTCCGCGAAATTTTCGCCTAGTCATATGAAGAAATGCCAGGAATTGATCCGTTGATTGTTGTTCACGAAATCAAGACATACTCGGATGCTAAACCTGTTAGCTAGAGATTACGTCAGATACATCCGAGAAAAGATGCCGCTATTAAAGCAGAAGTTGAAAAATTACTTCGTGCAGGTTTTATTTATCCAATTCCATTAACGGATTGGGTATCTAATATCGTTCCTATTAATAAAAAACAAGGAACCATACAAGTATGTATCGATTATAGGGATATAAATCGTGCTTGTCCAAAAGATAATTATCCAACCCCTTATATCAATCAAATTATTGACGATTGTGCTGGAAGTGAAATGTTTTCATTCATGGACGGTTTTTACGGTTACAATCAAATCAACATACTCCCTGTAGATCAACCTAAAACAACTTTCATTTGTCCATGGGGGACTTTTTTCTTATCGCAAATTACCTTTTGGAATTAAGAATGCTGGCACCACTTTTCAAAGGGCGATGTATTATGCATTCCATGATATTAAACACATTGTGCAACCCTACCTCGATGATTTTCCTGCTCATTCCTTGCGTCGAACAGATCATATATCACTCATTTACGAGCCATTTTTATACGATGTAGGCATTACAAGATTCGTTTGAATCCTCACAAATGTGTCTTTTGCATACAATCTGGACGATTGTTGGGATTTATTGTCTCAAAGGCAGGCATTTGTTTCGATCCATCAAAGGTTGAGGCTATTATCAAATTACCTCCTCCTTCTACTCTTTGCCAACTCCAAAGTTTGCAAGGGAAAGAAAACTTTTTACGTCGATTCATTCCTAACTACACGAAGTTAACGAAAGGTTTCACCAGGTTGTTAAAACAAAATATTCTTTTCTTTTGGGATGAGATCACCGATCGATCTTTTGATGCTCTTAAAAACGCGTTGACCCATGCACCATTACTGCATCCCCCAAATTACAACCAGGATTACTTTTTATATCTCGCTGCTTCTGATTCCACAATAGGAATGGTTCTAGTTTAGGAAGATGAATTACATGGTGAACATGTGATTTACTATCTTAGTCATAACTTGCATCCGACTGAAATCAAGTATTCACATGTGGAGAAATTGGCCTTGGTAGCCGTTCAAGCTGTCCAACGATTTCATCATTACATACTTTTACACAAAACAACAGTGATTTTTTATTGTAACCCTATGATGTATATTTGACCAAACAATTGCTAAGGGGTAAATACTCCAAATGGATTGTTATCCTACAAGAGTTTGATTTGGAATTTGAAAAGTCCAAATCAAAGACATCATTGATATTTGTTGAACTTATGTGTGACTTCCCACATACTGATACAGAAACTATGGCAGAACAACAAATCGCAGACGAATCCTTGTTTCTAATTAGTACCATTGATCCTTGGTATGGAGATATCATTTTTTATCTTCAGACCCAATCTTTTCGGCCTGAACTTTCATGGTCACAATGACGTAAAATCTGTTTCCAGTCTCAACAATATCATATTGTTGGTGACACACTATACCATCGTGGCGCAGACTCTGTTTTTCGACATTGTCTCACCCATGAAGAAGCCGAAAATGTTTTAAATTATTGTCACTCTGGAGCATGTGGCGGTCATATGTCTGGGTACGCCACAACCCAAAATATATTGCGTGCAGGTTATTTCTGGTCATCCTTATTTAAAGATTGTATTTATGCGGTCTGAAAATGTCATAATTCACAAATTTTCGATCAAAAAATGCGTGCACCACCTGCTCCTCTTCACCCTATAATTTTTGTTGGTCCTTTTGCAAAATGGGGCATTGACTTCATTACATGTAACCCTCACTCGGCCGGGGGGGCATGGGTATATTATTCTAGTAGTAGATTATTTTACCAAATGGGCCGAGGCGATGCCTACATTTGTGGCAGATGGAACAACTGCAGCTACTTTCGTGTTCAATCATGTGATTTCTCGTTTCGGTGTACCCTAAGCGATAATTAATGATCATGGAAGCCATTTTCGAAACATCATAATGGCTAAACTGACTGATCAACTTGGCCTGCACCATGACAGTTCTACACCATATTACCCGCAGGCTAATGGTATGGTTGAAGCTATCAATAAATTTTTAGTCACCATGATCAAACAAATCATTGGAATTCATAAATCTAATTGGCATACCATGCTTTTTTCAGCACTTTGGGCATATCGGAGCTCAGCAAAAACATCAACAGGTTTTACCCCTTTTCAACTGGTTTATGGTATAGAAGCGGTATTACTGATTGAATGCGAGATACTATCACTCCAACTAGCCATAGAGTTATTACCCGCCACTTCTGAAGAGGAGAAATGTTTTTTATACTTAGCTCAATTAGATGAGAATCGACGCACTACTACATTAGCTACTGAGACTCATGCGAAATGAATGAAAGCTCAGTATGATAAAAATGTTACACCTTGGATTTTTTTCTAGAAGGAGACCTAGTCTTCGTTTATGATCAAGCTAACAATAAGCTAGGGGTTGGGAAATTCAAACCCATGTGGCATGGTCCTTATATTGTCAAGCGACAACTTGCAAAAGGGGCCTATGAATTGATTGATTTTGATGGGGTCTCTTTAGGCAAACCCAAAAATGGGCTTTATCTGAAGAGATATTACGCTTGACTCTTGTGTGGATATCTTTCCTGTATATTAGTTATTTTTTAGCTGGTGTGTTGTAGATTAGAAATGTGTGGCTAGTTTAAGTGTGTTGCTACTACTACTGCTTATCTAGATTATTCTTGATATTGCAGATGTCGACATCTTTTAAAACATACAGTGGTTTTGCTGATGGTGCTTGTCGTAGTACATGGAACATTTCTTCCGCAGCTTGGGTTATTTATTCACCCACTGATGAGTTAGTATATATGCGTGGGGTAAGCCTTAGTCAAATGACGAACAATATTGTAGGATATAGCATAGTTATTGAGTTATTGTCTGAATCCATTTCATATCGAATTTGAAGTTTGATTGTTAGGTTAGATTCTAAGCTCATTGTATTATAATTAAATCGAGTATATGAAATTAGAAACTCAGTGTTGTTAAGATTATTTTTGAGAGTTTGTCTCTTGGAACGATAATTTGATTATATTGAGTATCAACACATTCCAAGAAATTTAAACACATTAACAAATGAAATAAATTCTAGTGTGATTAACAAACATTTGCGATAATAAAAGCAGTAAATTAACATTCGATAACATGTTGGACAGGTAACTGAAAATAGTAGTATATCATAGCATAGAGTAGTGTTTCAAAAAATAGTACATCATCCTCGATCATAGGTTCAAAACACCTTATGATCGGAAAAAAAGTGATACAAAAAATGATAAGAGTCTATAAAATTGATCATCCACTATCCGTGGTAATGATCATGATAATATACTACAGCTCGCGCCACCCTGCACAAAAATCTCCTGAACGGTCCAGGAACACCAATGACATATCTCTGTAAATGAAGCGATATGTCATCTATAGTAGTCTCTGGAATGTCCAGAGTCAATCACTCCAAATGGTGTTCCAATTCAGTCAGGATCTCTGTTGTCTGATCCTGTGGTGGTGGTGCTACTGTAGCTGCATCCCTTTGCCTCTTTTCAAAGGGGTGGAGAGTGACTGGTCGACGTGGACCCACATCTGCATTTGAAATTTTTGTCATCAGTTTTGGACGATTTCAAAAAAACAAAATAAAAATTAGAAGTTAGAACATGTAAAATGATTTTACCTAACTCATCCCACTGAGCTCCTGGAGGAAGTGGTATATCTTGATCTCCTCGGTAATCCATCTCAGCATAAGGGAAGTCCTCTATCACAAAGAGTTGGTGTTCTAACCAACGGAAATAAGTCGAGGGAAATCTAACAATCTCTGTGCACTCGCTGTGACGGGCCATCAAAGCAACCCATCGGACCATCCGAGGCTCTCGGATTCTGCTGTCATCAACTGGAATGTGTTGTGGGGCTAATAGAGGAATCCTCTCTAAAGCAAAGGTAACCACGATCGATCCATACCCAAATTTATTTAACTTCCCATTCTTTGCTCTAGTTAGTTGGCCTTTGAAATTTGTCAACATTGCCTCACACCAGTTGAATATTGTGCCTCGGAAGCAGTCCACTGCAATCCGCATCTGAGATCCAGTAGCCACATGCAAATCTGCACTTCCACATAACTTGGTTACGGTAAATTCAATCACTTTTAACTCGGGATGGATGATTGTTTTAATATCAATCCATTTGTCTTTTGGATTAGCCTCATCATTGCAGAACTCTAATTGCAGGCTAGCAACAGACTGGCCACCTGGTCTAGCCCCAAATAGAGAAAGTGGTTTGCCTCTTTTAGACAAACCAGTCAAAAAATATATATCCTCCAGCTCAATTTCGAGCCAGTTGCCTCCAATTACGAAACACTGGTTCTGAACATCCCACTTGTTTACCAACCAAGTGAGAAGGTCTACTTGAGCTCTCATGTCGTTGATAGCCCAGAATTTGAATAACCCACATGATTTAAAAACTTGTAATGTAGGTGGATGAATCATTGCATCTTCATCCACCTCCTCATGTTCACGTTCTTGCCAGATGAGCATTGTAAATATCCTACAATGAGCAAAATGAAATATTAAAATCATTTTAAAACAAAAATTTTGGGTAATTTGGGAAGAAATTATGTTTTTAAATTCTTCACGGCGCCCCTGCACTTTATGTTCAGAGACAGTGCGTAGCTCCGCACGGGCTTTGTGCTAAAAGTTCGGGGCCATGACATTTTTCTTTGTAATAAAATGTCGAGGTCCGCAGGTATTGTGTGTCTTACCCGCGGACCCCGAAGGCGGAATTTCGAACATATTTTCTCCCCAAAAATGAATTTTAAGCCCTAAATTAAGAAAATGAACGGATGAAAAGCAAGGAAAAGAGGATGTGGATTACCTAGAGTAGAAAATTTTTGATTTCAACCGTCGGTTTGTCCATAATCTTCTCTGGAGAGTTTTTTTCCAAAAGCTCTCAAATCTTCACTCTGAACTCAAACGGTAAAAATGAATTTGAAAAAATCCTTTTTATAAGTTTTTTTGAATAAATGAAATTTAGATTTGTTTATTTTTCACTTTAAAAAGATGTTTTTTTAAAATATTTTTATTATTGAAAACAGGTACATTTAATTTTCGAGTTTTTGTGCAGAATACCGGATTTTTTAGGTGAAATGGTCATTTTTGACAAAGAGTATACTTTTATCACTTTTTCGGGCTATTTAAAATTTACAAAAAAGCAAAATCTTGGAGTCCTCTTTTAAGCCCTTTTCAGACTCTCTAAAGATGAAAATATTGCCGAGTACTTGATTGTTCGAACTCGTTAAAGGAAATGAACAGTCGTCCCTTCAGTATAAGTTTACCCCTTTTCTGGAATGAAATGGACTATTTACAAAAAATGTATACGTTGACTAATCATGGTCAATAGAGTTCTCTCCCGCATTATTTTATCCTTTTTCGGGCCTGAGAGACTAAAATTATGAAAAAGAAAACCCATGGAGTTTTCTTAAGTTTTTTCTTCTAACTCCCTAAAAATGAAAAACACTGAGTTTCTCCTCTATTGGACTCGTTAAAATTTAACAGTAAAGGACCTGTCGATTACAAACAGGAACGAACCACTCCTTCTTAGGGTTCGATTTTAAACTAAGTTGGACTCACCCGAAGGATGAGCTTATAAACAAGAAAATGTTATTTTCCTCAAGCTTGTAAAAAAAAATAAAGAGGTACTTGCTAGAAATGGTGGGGGAAAAGAGAGAAAATGAATTCATTTGTTACACTTTGATTTATAAAAGCAGTATACCACTCTTGAACACGAAAATTTTTGTCACACTTCTACCTGGGTTGGGAAAATCCTTTGCCTATCAGTTAATCAAACCAATTGAAGGTCTTCAGCCAGTTTCTGGGTATTAGCTTAGGGAAATTGTTACCAAACCATCTGCAGTGTCTTTATGTGTTCAAGAGGACAGTCAAACAAACCATTCATTTGCAAACATTTGTCTCCACTCGTGTTGACCATCCCTGAGTCAGTACTTGCAAAAAATTTCTTCAAAACTTGATCTATGGTTTTGTGTCGTGAGCTTGCTTACAATGGATCACTTTCTATCGACGACAACTCATCATCTAGAAAGTTGATCTAGAATCTGTCAGTACCTTGGAATCTGCATGCCTTAATGGCAGGTTTCTCGCCTTCGACGACAGGTTGCATTATTGACCTTCGATCGAACGATTCCGTGAAATATTCGACTTCAGATCACTTATTCACATTTCATGGATTGTACTGAGTACTTTGAGAGCCATTTTCATTATTGGTGGTTTCTCTCACACTTGTTAATAGTTCGCACCATTAACTGGTAATCAAGTGGGTTCTACCATGTTTGACTTCGACACATTTAATCGCATGGGTAGAATCGTACTAGTTTGGGAAGCAGAAATCAAGACCCTGGATATAGTTTCCACCATCCAGGCTGTGAGGATTTTTATTATTCACTATGCAATAGACTATCCATTACAGATGGTTGCGTCCATGCTGTGTCTACACTATTGATGCAATATTAAAATCATTTCTGTATCAAAACAAGTTTAGTTAATTTTGATCTAAGTATGGG